>JAGIQG010000001.1:137951970-138048137 GCA_024679065.1 Sphyrna mokarran
AGACCTCTATTGAAACATATTAAGATGATTAGAGGTTTAGATAGGTGTGACAGTGTAGCCTTTTTCCTAGGATGAGAAAGCTAGCAGCACGAGGGGGACACAGCTTTTAAAATAAGGGGGTAGTTATAGGACGATGTCAGAGGTATTAGGTTTCCTTTAAACCAGAGGGTGGTAAGGTATGGAATGCCCTCCCTCCTACAAAGGAGATGATGTAGAGATGCCGGCGTGGACTGGGGTTAAACTCAGTTAAATTTTGCAACACCAATTTTAAACCAAAACAATTTATTTGATAGTAAATCCGCGAGCTTTCGACACTATGTTGTGCCTTCATCAGGCAAATGCAGTGTTCTGATCTGCAGAGACACTCATATCCACACAGACAGTTACAGATTGCTGATTAGAATGCGAATCCTTACATCTAAACTGCTATTCAAGTGTTAAAGTGCTAACAATGTGTGTGAAGGAAATCCTGAGCATTGGTTACAGAATTGTATATTTTCTCCAGACAGCACAGTAAGTGAGGTTTTTTGCTAATCCAGGCAAGTTACGGGGGTTACAGATAGTGTGACATGAAGCCAAGATCCCTGTTAAGACCGTCCTCATGTATGCGGAATTTGGCTATCAGTCTCTGCTCAGCAACTCTGCGCTGTCGTGTGTCACGAAGGCCACCTTGAAGAACATTTGTCCACAGGTCGGAGGCTGAATGCCCATGACTGCTGAAGTGTTCACCCACAGGAAGGGAACTGTTTTGCCTGGTGATTGTTGAGCGATGCTCATTCATCCGCTGTCGTAGTGTCTGCATGGTCTCCCCAATGTACCATGCTTCGGGACATCCTTTCTTGCAACGTATTAGGTAGACAACGTTGGCCGAGTTGCAAGAGTATGTACCGTGTACCTGGTGAATGGTATCCTCACGTTTGATGATGTCGTCCATGTCTATGATCTGGCATGTCTTGCAGAAGTTGCTGTGGCAGGGTTGTGTGGTATTGTGGTCACCGTTCTCCTGAAGGTTGGGTAGTTTGCTGCGAACAATGATCTGTTTAAGGTTGTGCGGTTGTCTGAAAGCAAGAAGTGGGGGGGTGTGGGTGGCCCTAGCGAGATGTTCATCGTCATCAATGACATGTTGAAGACTCCGGAGAAGATGTCGTAGCTTCTCCGCTCCGGGGAAGTACTGGACAACAAAGGGTACTCTGTCCACCTTGTCCCGTGTTCGTCTTCTGAGGAGGTCAGTGTGGTTTATCGCTGTGGCACATTGGAACTGTCGATTGATGAGATGAGCGCCATATCCTGTTCTCATGAGGGCACCCTTCAGCGTCTGGAGGTGTCTGTCACGATCCTCCTCATCTGAGCAAATTCTGTGTATACGGAGGGCTTGTCCATAGGGAATGGCTTCTTTAATGTGTCTAGGGTGGAAGCTGGAGAAGTGGAGCATTGTCTGTCGGTTTTCGGTACAGTGAGGTGCTGAGGTGACTGTCCTTGATGGAGATGCGTGTGTCCAAGAATGCAACTGATTCTGGAGAATAGTCCATGGTGAGTCTGATGGTGGGATGGAACTTGTTGATATCATCATAAAGTTGTTTCAATGATTGTTCACCATGAGTCCAAAGGAAAAAGATGTCATCAATGTATCTAGTATATAACCTTGGTTGAAGATCCCGTGTAGTGAAGAAGCCTTGTTCGAACCTGTGCATGAAGATGTTGGCATACTGAGGTGCAAATTTGGTCCCCATGGCTGTTCCATGTGTCTGGATGAAAAGCTGATTGTTGAAGGTGAAGACATTGTGGTCCAAGATGAAGTGGATGAGTTGTAAAATTGCACCCAGAAACTGACAGTTGTTGGCATTGAGTACTGAGGCAATTGCAGCAATACCATCGTCGTGGGGGATGTTGGTGTAGAGTGCCGAGACATCCATTATGACAAGGAGTGTCCCTGGTTCAACTGCTTCATGCGTGCTGAGTTTCTGTAGGAAGTCCGTAGTGTCAAGACAAAAGCTGGGGGTTCTTTAAACAATGGGTTTCAGGATGCCCTCGATATAGCCAGAGAGGTTCTCACACAGGGTCCCATTGCCCGATACGATGGGACAGCAGGGTATGTTTGCCTTGTGTATCTTTGGGAGGCAGTAGAGATCTCCAATGCGGGGAGTACGTGGAATGAGAGTCCGGAGGGTGTTCTGAAGGTCCGGATCAAAGGTTTTGATCAGAGTGTTGAGTTGACGAGTGTGTTCTTTGGTTGGATCCGCTGGTAACTGTCTGTAGTGTTCCACATTGTTTAGTTGTCAGTACACTTCTTCACAGTAGTCCGTTCTGTTCAGTATGACGGTGGCGCCTCCTTTGTCTGCTGGTTTGATGACAATGTTGCGGTTGGTCTTAAGAGCATGGACGATCAACTCAGCACCTCACTGTACCGAAAACCGACAGACAACCTCACAATGCTCCACTTCTCCAGCTTCCACCCTAGACATGTTAAAGAAGCCATTCCCTATGGACAAGCCCTCCGTATACACAGAATTTGCTCAGATGAGGAGGATCGTGACAGACACCTCCAGACGCTGAAGGATGCCCTCATGAGAATAGGATATGGCGCTCATCTCATCCATCGACAGTTCCAATGTGCCACAGCGATAAACCACACTGACCTCCTCAGAAGACGAACACGGGACAAGGTGGACAGAGTACCCTTTGTTGTCCAGTACTTCCCCGGAGCGGAGAAGCTACGACATCTTCTCCGGAGTCTTCAACATGTCATCGATGATGATGAACATCTCGCTAGGGCCATCCCCACCCCCCCACTTCTTTCTTTTAGACAACCGCACAACCTTAAACAGATCATTGTTCACTGCAAACTACCCAACTTTCAGGAGAACGGTGACCACAATACCACACAACCCTGCCACAGCAACCTCTGCAAGACATGCCAGATCATAGACATGGACGACATCATCAAACGTGAGGATACCATTCACCAGGTACACGGTACATACTCTTGCAACTCGGCCAACGTTGTCTACCTAATACGTTGCAAGAAAGGATGTCCCGAAGCATGGTACATTGGGGAGACCATGCAGACACTATGACAGCGGATGAATGAGCATCACTCAACAATCACCAGGCAAAACAGTTCCCTTCCTGTGGGCGAACACTTCAGCAGTCATGGGCATTCAGCCTCCGACCTGTGGGCAAATGTTCTTCAAGGTGGCCTTCGTGACACACAACAGCGCAGAGTTGCTGAGCAGAGACTGATAGCCAAGTTCGCCAGCATGAGGACGGTCTTAACAGGGATCTTGGCTTCATGTCACACTATCTGTAACCCCCGTAACTTGCCTGGATTAGCAAAAAACCTCACTTACTGTGCTGTCTGGAGAAAATACACAATTCTCTAACCAATGCTCAGGATTTCCTTCACACACATTGTTAGCCACTTTAACACTTGAATAGCAGGTTAGATGTAAGGATTCGCATTCTAATCAGCAATCTGTAACTGTCTGTGTGGATATGAGTGCCTCTGCAGATCAGAACACTGCATTTGCCTGACGAAGGCACAATAGTGTCGAAAGCTCGCGGATTTACTATCAAATAAATTGGTTGGATTTAAAATTGGTGTTGCAAAACTTTACTGAGTTTACAAAGGAGATGTCAGGGGTAGGTTTTTCACTCAGAGGGTGGTGAGTGAATGGAACCCACTGCCGTCGGAGGTTGTTGAGGCAAACTCACTGGGGTCTTTTAAGAGACTTCTGGATGACTATATGGAAAAGTATAGGATAGGGGGTTATAGATAGGTTTGTGGATTGGTAGATGTGATTGGCGCAACTCGTGGGCCGAAGGGCCTGTTTGTGCTGTATTGTTCTATGTTCTATGCTGCAGTTGTAGATGCGCCAAGTTTGGTGGTGTTTAAGAGGTTAGTAGATAAGTTTATGGATGAAAAGGGAATGGTTTAGGTTAGAGGGTCATTGCTTTTTCTTAATTGGTCGGCGCAACATCGAAGGCCGAAGAGCCTGTTCTGCGCTGTAATGTTCTATGTTCTATGTTCTGGCCAAGGGTGGTAAGGTGGCATATTTGTTAGCACTGCTGCCTCATCGGGCCACGGACCAAGGTTTGATTCCTGGCTCTGGTCACTGCCTGTGTGGAGTTTGCATATTCTCCTTGTGTTTCCTCCACACACTTCAGCATACTTTGAACAGGCTGAATGAATGGGAATATGCATGACAGATGCAGTATAATGTGGATGAATAGTGAGCGAGACCTTGGTGTCCTCGTGCATCAGTCACAGAAAATAAGCGTGTTGATGCAGCAGGCTAAAGAAGGCAAATTATATGTTGGCCTTCATAGCAAGAGGATCTGAGTAGAGGAATGGATGTGTTTTCAGTGTTGATGAGGCCACACCTGGAATATTGTGTGCAGTTTTGGTGTCCCTTATCTGAAGAAGGATGTCCTTGCTAAAGAGAGATTAGAGCAAAGGCTGATTCTGGGGATGGCAGGTCAGTCAGATGAAGGCAAGATTACATTGTTAGGATTATATTCACTGGACTTCAGACGAATCAGAGGGGATCTTATAGAAACTTAAAAAATTCTAAAAAATATTCCCATCATTCTCTGCTATTTCTCATGCATGATGCCACCACAAAACACATCTTCCACTCACTCCCCCTGTCAGCATTCCGCAGGGACCATTCCCTCCAGGACACCCAGGTCCACTTCTTCGTCACCCCAACATACTGCCGATGGCACATTCCCATGCAACTGCAGAACATGCACCACCTGCCCCTTTATCTCCTCCTTGCTCACTATCCCAGCTCCCAAACGCTCTTTTCAGGTGAAGCAGCACTTTACACGTACCTCCCTTACTCTGGTCCATTGCATTTGTTGCTCCCAATGTGGTCTGTGGGTAAAATCGTGAACACCACCACCTAGAAGTTCTCACAAAATCACTTGTCACCCTGACTTGGAACTTCGTCTCCATCTTCACTGTAATTGGGTCAAATTCCTGGGCTATCTCCCTAACAGCATTGTGGACATACCTGTACCCACAGGGACTGCAGCAATTCAAGAAAGTAACTCACCTTCGCAAGAGCAATTAAGGATGATGCTGGTCCAGCCCAACACCCCATGGTTTTTTAATAATTTTTTTTTAAATTTAAATAAATTTTTAAATTTGTGAGTTAAAATGTTTGCAAATGAGGCAGCATCTATGTGTTACATATTTAAAAGTGCTGCAGGTTTCTTTAAAACCTGATCACATGATTTGATGGTAATGTTATTAGAATGTTTGCATAGGCTGTTATTTTCAGTTTATATTCTGGGCAGTGCAGACAACATAGAACATAGAACATAGAACATAGAACAATACAGCACAGAACAGGCCCTTCGGCCTTCGATGTTGTGCCGACCAAAATAAAAAGCAATGCCCCTCCAAACTAAACCATTCCCTTCTCTTCCATATACTTATCAATTAACCTCTTAAACGCCACCAAACTTGGCGCATCTACAACAGCTGCAGGCAGGGCATTCCACTCCCTAATCACTCTTTGAGTAAAGAACCTACCTCTGATATCCGTCCTATAACTCATACCCCTTAATTTAAAGCTGTGTCCCCTCGTGCTAGCTTTCTCCATCCTAGGAAAAAGGCTATCACTGTCCACCCTATCTAAACCTCTAATCATCTTATATGTTTCGATAAGGTCCCCTCTTAGCCGCCTCCTTTCTAACGAAAACAACCTCAAATCCCTCAGCCTCTCTTCATAAGACCTGCCCTCCATACCAGGCAACATCCTGGTAAACCTCCTCTGTACCCTCTCCAATGCCTCCACATCTTTCTTATAATGTGGGGACCAGAACTGCACACAATACTCCAAGTGCGGCCGCACTAGAGTTTTGTACAGTTGCAACATGATGCTGCGGCTCCTAAATTCAATCCCCCTACCAATAAAAGCTAAGACTCCATATGCCTTCTTAACAACTTTATCCACTTGACTGCCTACTTTCAGGGATCTATTGACACATACACCAAGATCCTTCTGTTCCTCAACACTATTAAGAGCCCTACCATTAGCCCTATACTCTACACATTTATTGTTCCTGCCAAAGTGCATTACCTCACACTTTTCCACATCTCTTTCAACGAAACCTGCTGTGAGTTAGTTTGAACCTACGTGAAAACTGCATTATTTTTCTTTTTGTTAAAATCAATAACCCTTAACACTAAACAAAAAGAAAATTGGTACACATTGGGATCAATGTGTACATCATGAAAACTCGTAAGTGGAAGAGAAATTGTCATGGGTCCTCAATTTTGGATATTAGAAAGCTGGGGAGAAGCGAAACAGGATTAAAGACTGAGGGCCTGTGCAGTAAAACAAGTCCAGAAGAAGTCCTAGTTATGTACATTGGCCATGATAAATTCTCCCTCAGTGTATCTGAACAGACGTCAGTGCGGTGACTAGTGGATTTTCACAGTAACTTCATTGATATGTTAATGTAAGCCTACTTGTGACACTAAAAAATAAATAAGTAAGAAGAAAGTTTAAAAGAAGATGCTTTCTTCCAATCAGAGAAGGGTGCGATTCTATGCAGTTGTTGGCATATATTGGAAGAATGGATCCTTTACTGCACAACTAGGCCTGTTAAGAAAAATACATCCAGTCAATGGTGTCCAGGCTGAAAAGGGATGTACTAACAGGAGAGTAAATATATATACTGAATGGTCTTCAGTCATTAGTGCCTGCAACAGCAATGGTGGGTCAATTAGGATCATTGGGAAGTAAAGCTGAGAATTTGCTTCAGAACTGTTGGAGGGGATTCTTAGAGATAGGATGTATAGGCACTTAGAGCGTTGCGATCTGATTAGGGATACGCAGCATGGATTTGTTAAGGGGAGGTCATGCCTTACAAATTTGGTAGAATTTTTTGAGGAGGTGACGAAATCAGTGGACGAAGGGCGAGCCGTTGATGTTGTCTATATGGATTTTAGTAAGGCGTTTGACAAAGTCCCTCATGGGAGGTTAGTCGAGAAGGTCAAGGCAAATGGGATACAAGGACAGGTAGCTAGATGGATAAGTAACTGGCTTGGTAATAGGAGACAGAGAGTAATAGTGGAAGGGTGTTTCTCTAGCTGGAGGTCGGTCACTAGTGGTGTGCCGCAGGGCTCGGTACTGGGACCTCTTCTATTTGTAATATATATAAATGACTTGGAAGAGGGAGTAAGTGGAGTGATCAGCAAGTTTGCAGACGATACAAAGATGGCTGGACTTGCGGATAGTGAGGAGCATTGTCAGGCGATACAGCAGGACATAGATAGGCTGGTAGCTTGGGCAGACAGATGGCAGATGGAATTCAATCCTGATAAATGTGAGGTGATGCATTTCGGGAGAAAGAATGTAGGGGGGAGGTATATGATAAAGGGTAGACCTATTAAGAGTATAGAAACGCAGAGGGACCTGGGGGTACAGATGAACAAGTCTCTGAAGGTGGCAGAGCAAGTGGAGAAGGTTGTGAAGAAAGCATATAGTATGTTAGCCTTTATAGGAAGGGGTATAGAGTACAAGAGCTGGCCTTTAATGTTGCAGTTGTATAAAACGCTGGTTAGGCCTCATTTGGAATACTGCGTCCAGTTCTGGTCGCCTTACTACCGGAAGGATGTGGAGACTCTGGAGAGAGTGCAGAGGAGGTTTACCAGGATGGTGCCTGGTATGGAAGGTCTGAGTTACGAGGAGAGATTAGGCAAATTGGGACTGTTTTCCTTAGAAAGACGTAGACTTAGAGGAGATCTGAAAGAGGTGTACAAGATGTTGAAGAGGATAGATAGAGTAAACAGGGTTAAGCTTTTTCCTAGGATGGACTCAAATAGCACGAGGGGTCACGGGCTTAGGGTGAGGGGGGTAAGGTACAATTTGGATGCTAGAGGGAGTTTTTTTACCAGAGGGTGGTGGGGGTATGGAATGCGCTGCCAAGTAAAGTGGTGGAGGCAGGTAGTCTGGAGTTATTTAAGAAATACTTAGATGGGCACATGAACAGAATGGGAATGGAGGGGTATAGAAAACTGATTTAAAATAGGGATCATGAGCCTTGGGAGTCCCTGGGAAGTGTGTAAATAGATGATGATATTGATGTACTTGTTTTTATCCTACAGGTGCTTTGGTCCACCTTATAGAACATAGAACATAGAACACTACAGCACAAACAGGCCCTTCGGCCCACAAGTTGTGCCGAACACATCTACCCAGCCATAGACCTATCTATAACCCCCAATCCCATTGGATCCCATATACTCATCCAGAAGTCTTTTAAAAGACCCCAGCGAGTTCGCCTTGACCACCGCTGACGGCAGCCGATCCCATTCACTCACCAACCTCTGAGTGAAAAACTTTCCCCTAGCATCCCCTCTGTACTTGCTTCCCTGCACCTTAAATCTGTGCCCTCTCGTCGCGACCATTTCAGCCCTGGCAAATAGTCTCTGAGAGTCCACCCTATCTATTCCTCTCAACATCTTGTAAACCTCTATCAGGTCGCCTCTCAACCTTCGTCTCTCCAGGGAGAACAGTCCCAGCTCCCTCAACCTGTCTTCATAAGGCATGCCTCCAATCCAGGCAACATCCTTGTAAATCTCCTCTGCACCCTTTCAATAGCTTCCACGTCCTTCCTATAGTGAGGCGACCAGAACTGCGCACAGTACTCCAAGTGTGGTCTGACAAGGGTCCTATAAAGCTGCAGCATTACCTCCTGACTCCTGAACTCAATCCCTCGATGAATGAAGGCCAGTACACCGTAAGCTTTCTTAACCACTATCCTCCACCTGGGAGGCCAATTTGAGAGTCTTATGGACCCGGACCCCAAGATCCCTCTGCTCTTCCACACAGCTAAGACTCCTACCTTTGATAGTGTACTCATTCATCCCGTTGGATCTGCCAAAATGGACCACAACACATTTATCCGCGTTGAAGTCCATCTGCCACTTCTCCACCCAGTCTTGCATCCTGTCGATGTCATGCTGCAACTTCTGACATCCCTCCGGACCATCCACAACACCACCGACCTTCGTGTCATCGGCGAACTTACTCACTCATCCTTCCACTTCCTCATCCAGGTCATTTATGAAAATGACAAACAGCAAGGGTCCTAGAACAGATCCCTGGGGCACTCCACTGGTGACCGACCTCCATGCAGAAAAAGAGCCATCCACAACCACCCTCTGCCTTCTGCAGGCAAGCCAGTTCTGGATCCACAAGACCAAAGCCCCTTGGATCCCATGGCCTCTCACCTTCTCAAGAAGTCTTGCATGTGGGACCTTGTCAAATGCCTTGCTGAAGTCCATGTACACCACGTCCACTGCTCTTCCTTCGTCAATGTGTTCAGTCACATTTTCGAAGAACTCAATTAAGCTCGTGAGGCACGACCTGCCTTTTACAAAACCATGCTGACTATTTCTAATCAACCTAAACTTCTCCAAATAGACCTTGTTGTCTAACGAGGGGCATACACGCGATGGGTCGTGAGAGGACTTCTCTTGGATCTTTTTCGAGACTATCCTACTGCTTCACGTCGTTAGTGTATGCTTGACCTGGACCATCTGATGGGCAACACGACAGCTCAGTGACTATTGTTTGCTGTGCAGATACATGGATTTGGGCCTGTGTCTGTGGGAGTTTGCGCATTCTCCCCATGCTTGCGTGGGTTTTCTCCAGGAGCTCCGGTTTCCTCCCACATCCCAAAGATGTGCTCTTAGGCTAATTGGCAAAACAAATTCTCCCCAAATTGTCTCAAATTTGGTTTTTAATCCATAGATCTATAAACATGGACAGGGATCGCGGGTAGAGGTGGGAACATAGGGGTGGCGGCGTGGGCTGTTTCCCGTGCTGTTTTGTTCTTCTTCTATCCAACTTAATTCATACCGCAAAGCCAAGAACCAAAACTTAAGATGACTTGATAGAGACTCTTGAAGGGCATTACTCTTCAAAGCCATTGATCATCATAGAATGGTTCAGGTTCCCCTAAAGGAATTAAGTGGAAGGCAAAAGCATTGCTCAGTTTTTAGCAACTTTTAAAAGGATGACACAACATTGTGAGTTTGTGAGTGATTCAAAGATATTCTTCAAGATTGCCTAATTTGTGATCTCCAAGATGAGGCTATCCAAAGAAGGTTATTTACTGAATATATCTTAACCATACAATGGAGAACGGAATTAACTGTTTGGTAGGAATCTGGTAAGTAGGTAAGTTCTACTCTATACCATATTTTTTCAGTTTTCCTTAGATTTGCATGTTTTGATAGAGGACTGGAGAATTGCAAAAGTTGAAGAATGTAAAGTTTATTCAGCAACTGTAATTCAAACAGTTTAACTTCAGTTTGTGGAAAACTTCCAGAAACAAAAGTTTGGAATAAAGTTAATAGTCACGTGGACAAATGTGAGTTAGTTCAAAGTCAGCATGAATTTCTTGAGGGAAAATCATGTTTAATTAATTTGGAACTTTTTGAGCCACTGTTCTACTTAGAACTCTGTCACAGTAGAAGACACACTAAGAAGTCTCACAATACCAGGTTAAAGTCCAACAGGTTTATTTGATAGCAAAAGCTACTAGCTTTCAGAGTGCTGGCTGCCCCTTTGTCAGTTGAGTGGGAGTTCTAATCACAAACAGGGCATTGCTGTGGCTTGTGACTGGTCAAAATGGAGAAGGCTCATGTGAGTGAGCACATTGAGGGACTTCCCTAGCCAAGAGCTTCTTGGAGCTGACTATATTTGTCCCTCCCACAGTAAATATTCACCTGCTCATTGCACTCTAACCTTCTTACTGAATTTACCTTCATTTTCTATTACAAGGGTTAGGGGGGAGTTTGTTTCTCCCACCTCCTGCTCAACTCATTAAACAGAAGGTATGTGAAGTGCCACATTGCATTTGTAAATGTGTTAAATAAATTGAACCAATTCTACTATCAGCTATATTTAAAGTGCAATGCTATAAATTTTATTTCTCTTATGTGCCACTAATAGAAAAAATATATTGTTCAACTAAATGGCATAGTTAACTAAATTTATTTTCATACAACTATTTGCATGAAACAAGAGAATAATAGTTATGATATGTTTTATGTGTTGAGTACACTATATAATTGCTAGGAAAAAAGATAAAAGGAAAATCAATGAATCCCAGCTGTAGCAGATTACAAAAAAATGGATTCAGGGCTTTTGATTAATTTATGCCCAATTGTGTTTTTAATATTGAAGACACATTCACACAGCTTTAGAATAATGCAAGTGCACAGTACTGTACCATAGATCTAATCCTAAGCCTTTAGGGTGAAGGTCAGATCATCATTGGAGATGTGAGAGGCAAAACTTTTAAACTGAGATGATAGGTATCTAGAATGAGGAACCGGGGTAGTCATGCAGGCAGATATAATTATGGCATTTAAGGGGCTTTTAGATAAGCATGTGAATATGCAAGGAATAGAGAATAGGCAGAAGGGATTAGTTTAATTTGGCATCGTGTTTGGCATAACATTGTGGGCTGAAGGGCCTATTCATATGTTCTATCTGCTCTGGATCAATGCACTTCTTAAATTGAAGAATAATGATGAAGATATAAAATGCAGCCCAGAGTTCATGTTTCATCAGAACCAGTACTCACTCATCTTCCAAGGGTAGCACCAATTTACAATGAACAAAGAGCAAAGAAATTACAGCACAGGAACAGGCCCTTCAACCCTTCAAGTCTGCACCGACCATGCTGCCCGAATTAACTAAAACCCCCTACCTTCTGAGAACTATATCCCTTTATTCCAACCTTATACATGTATTTATCAAGATGTCCCTTAAAAGTCTCTACTATCTGCTTTCACTACCGCTTCCAATGAGCTCCAAACAACTAATATTCTCTGTGTAAAAAATCTGCCTCATACATCTCCTTTAAAACTTGCCCCTCGCACCTTAAACCTATGCCCCCTAGTAATTGACTCTTCCACCCTGGGAAAAAGCTTCAAACTATCCACTCTGTCCATGTCTCTCATAATCTTGTAGATTTCTATTAGGTCTCCCCTCAACCTCCATCACTCCAATGGGAACAAAGCAAGTTTCTCCAATCTCTCCTCATAGTTAATGCCCTCCATACTAGGCAACATCCTAGTAAATCTTTTCTGTACCTTCTCCAAAGTCTCCATATCCTTTTGGGAGTGTGGGGACAAGAATTGAACCCTATATTTCAAGTGCGGCTTAACTAAGGTTTATGACTTGTCAATTTAAACTCAGTACCCCAGCTGATGAAGACAAGTATGCTGTATGTCTTCTTGACTACCTTCTCCACCTACGTTGCCGCTTTTAGTGACCTGTGTATTTGTATACCCAGATCCCTTCGCCTATCAATACTCTTAAGGGTTCTGCCATTTACTGTACATTTCCTATCTATATTGGACTTTCCAAATGCATTACCTCACATTTGTCCGGATTAAATTCCATCTGCCATCTCTCCGCCCAAGACTCTATATCCTGCTGGATTCTCTGTTCACTCTGACAAAAAGCTGCCCTGGTCTTGCAGTCTCATTTCATCCACGTTTCATCCAATCAGTTCTGATGAACTTTAAATGTTAACTCTGTTTCTCTCCACAGCTGCTGCTGAGCATTTCCAGTTTGTCCATTTTTGGACAAATGTTTATTTTTCCTTTTCCTGGCATATTTATATGATGCAATCCGAGTAGCTTCAGCAGAGGGAGACAGAAATTATTCAGATCGCTAAGCTTATAGCTGGGTTGTTGTGGACAAATATCCTCTGGGTTTTAGATCCTGTTACGGCTTGCGTATGAAACACAAAGCTAGCACACAGATGCAGCAGCTAATCAGAGAGGTTAATGGAATATTGGTCCTTATTTCAAAGGGATTGGAGTGTAAGAATAGGGAAGTCTTACACTCCCTATCCTGCAACTGTACAAGGTACTGCTAAGACCACATCTGGAGAACCGTGAGAAGCTTTGGTCCCCTTATTTAAGGAAATACATTATTTAATTAGAGGCAGTTCAGAGAAGGTTCACTAGGGTGATTTCCAATATGCAAGGATTGCCTTATGAGGAAAGGTTAAACAGGTTGGGACTCATTGAACTTTAGAAGAATGAGAGGGAATCTCATTAAAACATATAGGATTCTTAAGGAGCTTGACAAGGTAAATGCTGAGAGTATGTTTCCCCTCATGAGAGAGTCTAGGATCAGAGAGTATAGTCTCAGAATAAAGCGGCATCCATTTCAGACTGGGATGAGGAGGAATTTCTTCTCTGAGGGTTGAGAGTCTTTGGAACTCCTTGTCACAGGGAGCTGTGGGGGTCAGCATCAGTGTGTATATTCAAGGCTGAGATAGACTTTTGATTAGTAAGGATTATGGGGAAAGGACAGGAAAATGGATACAAGGAATGTCAGACAGCCATGATACTATGAATGGCTAGAGTGGCCTAATGGCTTACTTCTGTTCCTATTTTTTACTGTCTTATGAATATGAGGCAGCATATGAGCAACTGAGATTGGGGAGCAAGGTACTGATTCAGGGCTGGCCCAGGGATATCCGGGAGGCTAACAATCAAGGCGTGGAGAAGTCAGAGGAGCAGTGTTGTATGGAGTGGGGCTAGACAGTGACTGGGAGGGTGGGAGTGCAAGGCTATTGTTCATGAGCCGATCTCCACTCTGACAGACTGGTGGATGCACATTAGTCTACTCACCACCCCTTGTGTGAGTTCATGCTAGGGCACTGTATGATGCCCAGAGAGTGGGAAATTCATTTTGAAAATCCTGCTGAGAAAACCAGTGGGAGTTACTCCAGTTTTTACATGAATTTGACAGTTGGAATTTGTTTTTGAAGAATTCTGACTGCATTGTTTCACCTTATTATTATTCTGTTATGGGACACCTTACCAAAGGCCTTTGAAAATCCAGATCAATTGCAAGTCCTGTATTTTTATTGTCTATCCTCTCTGCTCAGGTTTTCAAACAGCATTTTCCTTTTTGAAATCCTTGCTGAAGAAACATTATTTTATCTTTCATTTCTCACGACCACATATGATGTTTATTTGACTCATCTAAAATTCTCTGGATATGTTCTGTCCCCTTTTTAAATATGAGAATTTGTAAGAACTATGCACCAGTTCTCTGGCACGACATCTTTCCTAATGAATTATTAAGTATGTGCAGTAATGCCTCTGTTGGCTCTTTGATTCTTTTAATACATGTGGGCGCAATCCATTCTGCCTAGGGATTTTATCTTCTTTCAGCTTGTTTAGTTTGTTCAATACATTCCTTTTTTTAATTTTAAATACACTTATCTCATTTCTCATTTCATCATTCAATATTCTGCCTATCTGGTAAGCACTGAATCAAATTATTAAATATTTCATCCCTTGTAAACACTGAATCAAATTATTAAATATTTCATCCTTTGTACTTATCTCGTCCATCCCTTAATAGTCCTTCTAGCAACAAAAACCGTCAGAGAATAAAAGAAACAAGTATTTATTTACAGATAGAAAAACTGGCCACAATTCCCCCAAAAACACTGAATTGGTGGGAAAACTGTTTTAGATCATGACTGTTTTCTCAGTTCTCATTCAAACTTCCCTACTCCGTGCACTGCAGAGATTACAATTGCGAACACCATTAAAAACCCAGGGGCAAGACCTATTTGCACCAAAGAGCCTGAAATCAGCAAGATGAGTGTGCACATCGCTGGGAGATTGCTGAAAAGACCTTCCAGCATCCAGATCACTGCCATCCAACCCCAACAGACATCACTGGCCTCAAAGGTAGCCCACAAACCGTGCCTCCCCGCCCCTACCCCACCAACAGCCATCACTGGCCTCATTGCTGACCAGCACAAACCCCACCTCAGCCTCCCCCCCAACCAACAGATATTGCTGGCCTTATTGCCGGCCTCATTACTGGCCCCCACAACCCACCCACCCCAATCAGACATTGCTAGCCTCAGTGCTGGCTTCCTTCCCCCTCTCCCCATCTCGCCTTCCTCCACACACAGGCATGGCTGCTCTCATGCCCCCATGGATCCAAATAATGTGGGTATACAATCTGTTGAACAACCTGTCCTCACCGCTGCCCTGCAGTGAACTAGCGTTGTGCTGACATGCACAACCGCAGTCTACGATCATTCCCTCTCTTGAATGGGAGCCCTGAGTATTGCATTCACCCTCCCCTCAGACACAGCAGCCTATTGAATGATAGCCAATCAGGGATGCATGACACTCAACTGCGCTCAAAATCTCTCACAAGCATTTATTGCCAACGGGTCCTTGAGTGGCCACACTCACTGCACTCCCCTAATAAGCCAAAGCTGTATATAACCTATAGGAACGGGCACAAATCCAGTTACACCACAAAGATGTCTGCACGGAAACCGGCTCCCAGATTTTCAGAGGCAGACCAGGAGCACCTGCTGGATGAAGTGGAGGAGAGTGCGATCATCTGTTCCCTGGCCAGGGCCCCAACCCAAGGGATGTATCTGCCACGGCATTGTGGGAGGAGGTGGCAGAAGCGGTGAGTGCCAGGAGCCCAACACCGTGCTCTGGCAGGCAGTGCCACAAAAAAATGTATGATCCTCTGCAAGCAGCAAGGGTGAGTGAGCATCCCATTTGGAAACCTGCACATGCTTGGCATGGATCTCTAACCCTGCATAGACTTGAAGGGCATGTAACAAGTGATCCTTTCCCCAGGAACAGAATCAAACCCCTTCTCCCCACCATTCAGTGAGAACCCTCCAGTGGTGGCATCCAGGAGGCATAACATTCAATGGCTGTGGGTGCCGGGGGCACGTGGAAGGCACTACTGGTCATAGCTGGGCTGTTGCTGCCATTCTGGAGACACAGTAGCCATGGTTGCTAGAATTCCAGCCCAGGACTTCTGGTACTCGGGTAATTCCACAGTCTGAGGATTCAGTGCAGACCATTTAGGACAGGAGTGAGGAGACATTTCTTCATCCAAAGGATGATGAGCCTGTGTGTAAAAAGATAGAAAAGGACTACTATAAAATTGCCAGACTCTGCTAGGGTTTTTCTTTAATAAATTAGATGCAGAATTCACTTTTATCAATGAGCAGCAAGTTTGCTAGTAATTGTAATGAGGTATTTTAAGCACTTTGTAGTTTTAAAAATTTTAATTAATCCGTAAATATAAATATATAGAACATAGAACATAGAACATTACAGCACAGAACAGGCCCTTCGGCCTTCGATGTTGTGCCGACCAAAATAAAAAGCAATGCCCCTCCAAACTAAACCATTCCCTCTCTTCCATATACTTATCAATTAACCTCTTAAACGCCACCAAACTTGGCGCATCTACAACAGCTGCAGGCAGGGCATTCCACTCCCTAATCACTCTTTGAGTAAAGAACCTACCTCTGATATCCGTCCTATAACTCATACCCCTTAATTTAAAGCTGTGTCCCCTCGTGCTAGCTTTCTCCATCCTAGAAAAAGGCTATCACTGTCCACCCTATCTAAACCTCTAATCATCTTATATGCTTCAATAAGGTCCCCTCTTAGCCGCCTCCTTTCTAACGAAAACAACCTCAAATCCTTCAACCTCTCTTCATAAGACCTGCCCTCCATACCAGGCAACATCCTGGTAAACCTCCTCTGTACCCTCTCCAATGCCTCCACATCTTTCTTATAATGTGGGGACCAGAACTG
The DNA here is from genome assembly GCA_024679065.1 of Sphyrna mokarran. Taxonomy (NCBI): domain Eukaryota; kingdom Metazoa; phylum Chordata; class Chondrichthyes; order Carcharhiniformes; family Carcharhinidae; genus Sphyrna; species Sphyrna mokarran. The sequence goes on from JAGIQG010000001.1 coordinate 137,968,631, forward strand.
CACACAATACTCCAAGTGCGGCCGCACTAGAGTTTTGTACAGTTGCAACATGATGCTGCGGCTCCTAAATTCAATCCCCCTACCAATAAAAGCTAAGACTATATCTTCTATACATTTTAGAAATTAAACAAAGAAACTTAAATACACAGTTACACAGTGCCCCTTTGATACCAAACACATGTTAGATACATTTCTTTAAAACACCCAACTGTTGGAATCACAAGGCCATAAAGGAGCTTAAATTGCCTCACCAAACACCTTATCAGAAACAACTGATACAACAGTAAGATTTAATGAAACTACCTTCACAGTTTCTAATCAAAACAGAGTCAGAAAGATATTAATGTTTTAGCTAATGAAAACGTTATGGTAGGGAACTTAGTGGGAATTACAAGAGTTAATGGTAACATGGTGATACCCCTGGAAACTGTAGGTGGTGATAAAAAGCTTAGTCATTGGATTGATAAGCAATGTATACATGTATTTCATTATGTTAGCAATAAACAAAATTTATCAGGGCTATAACTGGGAAATATCCAGAAAGCAAGATGAGTTAACCAAATCCCTTAGAGATCCAGTTAACTTCACTGACAAGGTCATAAAATACTAATGCCTTTGTAGGCACCCTTTTATCAATTAAAGGAGATCATTTGAGACTGTTTTCGTGAAGATGTTTTGTGAGGCTGCTGGCAAAAATAGAGACATGATATCTACTAAGAGACTAGAGGACAGGGTTAGGGAAAATATATTGAGGTACTCATGAGGTATCATGATTTCATAGATTAGATGGTTCAGTATTTTTTCGAATGGATCAATATGTAAAGCATGTCATTTGTAAATCTTTTGATTGGATTGTGCCCAGCTGACTGTGAGCTGCAAAATTATATAAACCAGGATGATTTTCTTTGTCTGTTACAGTATATCTCTGATCCATTGTATCAAGAGACTACACCTCTTGCTAGCAAGTAAAATGATCTGTCGGTTAAGTATCTTGTCTTAGTGTGCGTTTGTGTTAAAGTCAAAGTGGGAAGTTGTGATTTTGAAATGGGGAATCCATTACCACAGGAAGTAGTTGATGGCAAAACATTGAATGTACTCAACAGGCGGCTAGATTAGTTCTTGCAGCAAATGGAATCAAAGGTTATGTGGAGAAAGCAGGATTGAGCAGTTGAGTCGGACAACTACCCATGATCGTAATGAATGATAGATCAGGCTCAAGGATCCAAATAGCCTCCTTCTGCTCCTATCTTCTATGTTTCTACTCCATGAGTGCAAAAACACTGATGCAATTTTTCAACTGTAGAGGTAATAGACATCTGATGTGCATCCATCCACTTTGAATGCACCTCCACTAGTAGAAGATATATTGAGCCCATGGAAAGAACTTACAAAGTCAATGTGTACTCTCACCCAAGACCTAACAGTCCATTCTGGTGAAAATGGGCAGCAGTAAGTGAGTTCCATTGTTTTTGACATTGATCATTTAAACGTTGTGTAATTATGTCCATTATATCAGCATCAATACTGGGCCACCATATGTTACTTTTCACCAATATTTTTATTTTTTTATCTGGCTAGCTGGCACTTGCAATTCTTCCAAAAATAATCATCCCCAGGTTTGTGACCACCCCCCAGAATTATACCATTTTCATGGTTTAGTTTGTCTTTTCGAGCCATGTAAAGTTTCATAGTGTCTGTAGCTTGACCATTGAAACCTCCCTGCCTGAACTCATATTCTTGATTTTTGACATTACACTGTCTCTTTGCACTTGAGTTCTGATTGTTTTGTGGATACAGGCAATGTTTTTAAGAAGTTTGAAATCATATTTTGCTCTGCTACTGGTGGGGTGTTGAACTTGCGGGTAATGGGAGATGGCTTAAAACATTGGCTATCAATTTGGTGCTCCAAGGTGTATACATATACCAAGAGCATTAATGCCCAACATTATATCTAGGCAGAGACAGTGGGATGAATTGCCTTATCTTCTTTGAAGAACCCCAATAAAGGTTTATGGTGGTCACTATTATGAAATGTCCTCCATACTTGTATTGGGAGAATTTTTTGATGCTGAACATGCTAATGCTTGTTTTTCAATTTGGGGTAACCTTTCTCCATTTTGGAGAGGATTGTAATGCATAATCTCTTCCAAATTAGCTAAACACTCCTCTCCTGTGGAACTGATAATTAGCTCGCTGTCTAAATAAACTGCAAATGTGGGTAACCCTCCTTTGAACTGTGTGTGCTCCCATTCTATTGGATGGGAAATCACATGGCCATCAAGATTCACCGAAGCTTTAGATGAGAAAGTCACATGCTCACGGATGTTTGCAGCAACATTCTTATTCCCATCACAGCCTTCCTCTTTCATTAATGTGCCTATAACTTTTACTATTTTACTATTTTGTTTTATGTTCTTTGATAATGTAGTTTCATTGTTCCACTTTGCCTTCCTAACTTTTATTTTCTCTCCTTATCATTTTGTATTTTTTTCTTGTTCACTTCCCTAATATCTATAGTTGTTAATGCTTCTTTCTTAACTCTCAATTGTTCCCTTAATTCTTTTCCATCCATGGATCTTGCTTGGTATTTAGTTTATTTTTTTCCTTTTGGTGAAATATATTTTTCCTGCATTTTGTTGAGCACCAATTTAAATATTGTTCAATATTGTTACCCACTTTATTTTCCTAAATTTTATTCTCAGGCCTTCAAAAGCAACTTTTCTTAAACCTATTAATCTGTCTTTCATTGTACCATGTCCGTCTATATTTTCATCTTAAAGCATGTTACACTAAGGTCATTGTTACCTAAATGTTCCCCTTATCTTTGCTGGTTTATCTCCTCCATTCGCAAAGCCCTGTTCGGTTTTTTACATATTGCGTTAGAAAGAAATCCTGTACTCTCCTTCTATCACAGCCTCTAGCATTAGATCTAGGTCGACATCAATGAAACAAAGGTTCATTGGTTCTGTTGCCAGATCTCTGGATCCCCTGAGACATTTCACTTCCTTCTGGTGCAGTAGGACAATCAGTAGCCTTAGTGCTGGCTCTCTGAATGAGTTCCATAGTAAACGTGACCCACTTCTATTCCCATCCACATTGGTCTTACATGGGCATTAAACGTATTTCCTATTTCCCCACATGAAATCTGAACTTTAATCTGTTTCCCACTTGAAGTGGTCTTCTAACCCAAAAATATAGCTGACAGTCATTTCCCACGTCCATGGTGAAATTATCACTCTATATTTCTAAGCTCCATAGAATCCTACAGAAGGGGATCATTCAACCTATCAGGTCTGCACCGACCACAATCTCACCCGGGCCCTACCCCCATAACCCCATGCATTTACCTGATCTGTAGTGTTCTCCTGACACTAAGGGGCAATTTAGCATGGCCAATCCACCTAACCCGCACATCTTTGGACTGTGGAAGGAAACCGGAACACTCAGACACAAGAATAATATGTAAGTTCCACACAGACAGTGACCTAAGTAAGGGACAGAACCCAGATCTTTGGACTATGGGAGGAAACCGGATCACTCAGACACGGGGAGAATGTGTAAACTCCACACTGACAGTGACCCAAGTGCAGAAGTCAACCCAGATCCTTGGGGTGTGAGGCAGCAATGGTACTACTATACCACTGCACCACCCTCCATGACTCCATTCCTCATCAAACCATTTCAAAAAATGATGACCTGAACATATTATTTATAACTTGTTCATGCATGACTTTTATTACAATCCCAGTTGATGTCATAACTGTATGAGAAGATACCATAGTGAAACGCAGGCTCAAAAGACTATAATTTTTATTTTTTTAAATCAAATTTGGAGAAACAGAGTCATAGGACCACTAATCAATTTTAACAACAAGAAAACAACAATCATCAAACATGAAAAATTTGGATTACAACCCAATACTCCTTTAGTCTTCTAATTTAACAATTTACAAGTGAATTTTAAAATTAATATGGTTGACAACATCTATTTGAAGCTACAATGGTCTTATTAGCACACAAAGTTAGTGTTTGTGGATTTCTCTTCAGAATGCCCCAGATGATTGTAGTGAGAGTTTCTGAACTCCACTTTCAAAACACACTTTGTGCATTTCTTAGTGATGCACAGCATTTCCTTAATGATCCACATTTCAAAATCCAGTTTCCATTTTCCAAAAGACCCATTTGACCAGAGCTTCCACTCCACTCTTAGCTGTAGTCTGAGCTGCAACTCAGTTTTTTACTATTATACCAAGTCTAATATCCAGTCAATACTTAAAACATTTCAAACTTTAGAATTACTTTTAGGAAATCTTTCTCCAGTATTATCACTAATTGATGTCTTCTTAGCTTTATCTTGTGTCCCAGGAGAGAATCCTGTTCTATTTCCCAGTTTTTTCCTTGTTCCCTTTAACTTTAGGCCTTTGAGAAACTTTTCTTCATGTCTCTAGCTTCTTAAATAATTACCCTTTAGGTCATTGGCACTGGCTATCTGAGCCATTACTTCATTGTAGAGTTTTTCTTACAGCAAAACTAAACAAGTTCCTCTTTAGCTTCACCTAGCAGATCTTGGAGACAGACTATGGAGCAGTCAATAGCTTGCTTTAACTGCTTTCAGCTGAAAATAAAGAAGAAAAGATGGCAGCCTGCCACTTCACAGGGTTTCTCAATTGCTAAACAATGATATTTATTTTTTACATCAAAGTTTTCTAAACACAATAAAATCTGCTGAAACTAACCCCCACACAGACAAATATCTATTGTTCAGTATGAAATCCACCTACACCTCCCTTTCAAGCACAGGAACATTAAACCAAATCTACTTAAAATTATACTTATTTCTAATGATTACCCATATAAATATAAGTCCCTTAAAACTACTGTTAGTTTCCTAACACCTTATCCTGATCCTTTTTATTAGTTCAAGTAAAACAATGAGATCATCTGACATGGAATAATATTACTGCACATTTACAATTGAACATGCGGTGCTATTGTGAGCAATGAAACAGTAACTCCCATTGCTCCATATTTTGTTGAACACTTTAATTGGATAGTACCAATTGACTAAAAGATAAGTTCAGACAATTGTATTGTGGTTGATTTTATTTTGTGAGTGATAAAATGTCTGATTTGATTCTAACTGAAATTAGGTCTTAATATTGCCTGCAGCCTTATTTTGATATTCACTGGTAAATCTTTTCTTGCATAAATATTAATTTGATCTTAGATATGTGACTGCAGAGCCTCTTTATCATTTAGAATTTTCTAATAGCTCGTTACTTTTCATTTTATCAAGCTTTCTGGATTGCATGATTCACTTAGTTTAAAGACTACTAGTGACATCATTATCACTTGTTCTCTCTTGCTATATGTTGTAAATTAATGGATATCTGGCTAACTTTATATCTTTTTAAAATTAAAAATTCAAGCTCCAAAGCCTAAGGGAGTGCTACATGTACCAGAATACATGAAAGCAACCAATTATCTCGCATTAATTATGAAACAGTAGCCTACTCTCTGACTGAATTAAACATGATGAAAGTCAATAGGTTTTCTTCAATTTTAAAATTTCAAAAATGGTATTGTTTTTCACATAAAGAAGTCAAAATCTGGACAGTAACCCAGATAAATGAAGTAATATGTTTAATCATCAGAATGCTGAACATTAGTCACATTTTCTGAACACGGTCAGACTCCTGGAGCCATGGATGTGCTGAGTCAATCGACACTTGTATTTATGCGTCTCACTCTGAAAATCATATTAGCAGTTGGCAAGTTTATGTAGTCATTAATTCCAGTCCATATATGGTGGAAGCAAAATGATGTAAAAGCCATTTTAGCTCCTCAGAGGTGTTTTATTTGTTATGATAGTGCATGTTCAAAAGAGAAGTTAGAACCTGAGAGGTAGTTCAGCATCCACATTTATTTCAATCATAAACAGAAAATACTAGTCATACTCAGCAGATCCATGTTCAGCTGCAACAAGGTCTGGACAATATCTAGGATGGGGCTGACAACTGATAAGTAACATACACGCTACACAAGTTCCAGGCAATGATCTGTGAAGATCTAACTATTGCCCCTTGATATTCAATGTCAATGCCATTGCTGAATCTCCCTCTACCCTGGAGGTTACCATTGACTAGAAATTAAACTGGACTAACAATATAAATATTGTGGCTACCAGAGCAACTCAAAAGCTAGGAATTTGTGGTGAGTAACCCACCTCATGACTAGCTAAAACATCTCCACCATTTACAAGGTGCAAATTAGAAGTGTAATGGGATAGTCTCCACTTGCCTGGATGAATGCTTCACAGCATGCAGGACAAATCGATCCATATCCTGTAAACAAATAAAATAAAAATCTGTTTGCATCTTTGGCAAGAGAAACAGAATTAATGGCCAGAAATGTATCTGCCGGCATACTGTGCAAATAAGACAGCAGCTGGTAAACTCATGCACAGCCAAGTGGATTGGCTCCCTGATCATGTCCTGTTTAGAAACTTTTACTGATGATGAGAGCTGGATTGGACATGATGGACTGAATGGCCTCTTACAGTGCTGCAGTCATTCATAAAACAGCTTATAGAAAAATTACAACTTACTTATATTACACATGATTATTGAACAGATATAGAACAGGCTATTTATTAACTATAGCCAAGAGGTGGCAAATGGAGTTTAACGTGGAAAAGTGTGAGGTAATGCACTTTGGCAGGAATAATAAATGTGTAGAGTATAGGACTAATGGTAGGATTCTTAATAGTGTTGATGAACAGAGGGATCTTGGTATATTTGTGCATAGATCCCTGAAAGTAGGCAGTCAAGTCGATAAGGTTGTTAAGAAGGCATTTGGAGTCTTAGCTTTTATTGGTAGGGGGATTGAATTTCAGAGCCGCAACGTCATGTTGCAACTGTACAAAACTCTAGTGCAGCCACACTTGGAGTGTTGTGTGCAGTTCTGGTCCCCACATTATAAGAAAGATGTGGAGGCATTGGAGAGGGTACAGAGGAGGTTTACCAGGATGTTGCCTGGTATGGAGGGCAGGTCTTATGAAGAGAGGCTGAGGGATTTGAGGTTGTTTTCGTTAGAAAGGAGGCGGCTAAGAGGGGACCTAATCGAAACATATAAGATGATTAGAGGTTTAGATAGGGTGGACAGTGATAGCCTTTTTCCTAGGATGGAGAAAGCTAGCACGAGGGGACACAGCTTTAAATTAAGGGGTGATAGTTATAGGACGGATATCAGAGGTAGGTTCTTTACCCAAAGGGTGGTTCGGGAGTGGAATGCCCTGCCTGCAGCAGTTGTAGATGCGCCAAGTTTGGTGGCGTTTAAGAGGTTAGTTGATAAGTATATGGAAGAGAAGGGAATGGTTTAGTTTGGAGGGGCATTGCTTTTTATATTGGTCGGCGCAACATCAAAGGCCGAAGGGCCTGTTCTGTGCTGTAATGTTCTATCTATCTATAGCCTGAAAGCAATTGGTTCAATGAAAATATAAAGCTCCTATAGGTTCAATTTCCCTGAATGCAAGTTGCTCCTTTACTCAATGCTTTTCAGAAAGGTTATCTGCTTTATAATCAGCGCACAAATCAGAAACCAATCTGAATACACTTTTGCTGACTGACATTTTTGTCATCTTAATCGTGCACAACTGGTACGAATAATAGTGGATAAGTGTCAGTAGTTTGTGAAAAAGTAGTTGCTATATGTGCTGTAATGCTCTAATTTAAATAATATATAAACGAAGATCTTCACAACAGAAACATAATCTACAAATGAACACCTTTGCAATCAAAGATAACCATTAGCGGGTTTATCTCACAGAGGGTTAGAGACATAGAACATAGAACATAGAACATTACAGCACAGAACAGGCCCTTCGGCCTTCGATGTTGCGCCGACCAATATAAAAAGCAATGACCCTCCAAACTAAACCATTCTCTTCTCTTCCATATACTTATCAACTAACCTCTTAAACGCCACCAAACTTGGCGCATCTACAACTGCTGCAGGCAGGGCATTCCACTCCCGAACCACCCTTTGGGTAAAGAACCTACCTCTGATATCCGTCCTATAACTATCACCCCTTAATTTAAAGCTGTGTCCCCTCGTGCTAGCTTTCTCCATCCTAGGAAAAAGGCTATCACTGTCCACCCTATCTAAACCTCTAATCATCTTATATGTTTCGATTAGGTCCCCTCTTAGCCGCCTCCTTTCTAACGAAAACAACCTCAAATCCCTCAGCCTCTCTTCATAAGACCTGCCCTCCATACCAGGCAACATCCTGGTAAACCTCCTCTGTACCCTCTCCAATGCCTCCACATCTTTCTTATAATGTGGGGACCAGAACTGCACACAATACTCCAAGTGCGGCCGCACTAGAGTTTTGTACAGTTGCAACATGACGTTGCGGCTCCGAAATTCAATCCCCCTACCAATAAAACCTAAGACTCCATATGCCTTCTTAACAACCTTATCGACTTGACTGCCTACTTTCAGGGATCTATGCACAAATACACCAAGATACCTCTGTTCATCAACACTATTAAGAATCCTACCATTAGCCCTATACTCTACACATTTATTATTCCTGCCAAAGTGCATTACCTCACACTTTTCCACATTAAACTCCATTTGCCACCTCTCGGCCCAGCTCTGCAACTTGTCCAAGTCTCTCTGCAAACTATAACACCCCTCTTCACTATCTACCACTCCACCGACTTTAGTGTCATCTGCAAATTTACTAATCCATCCTTCAATACCCTCATCCAGATCATTTATAAAAATTACAAACAGCAGGGGCCCCAAAACAGACCCCTGAGGTACACCACTTGTCACCGAACTCCACGATGAATATCTCCCATCAACCACCACCCTCTGTCTTCTATCTGCTAGCCAATTCCTAACCCAATTAGCTAAATCACCCTCTATCCCATACATCTGCATTTTCTGCAGAAGTCTTCCATGGGCCACCTTATCAAACGCCTTACTAAAGTCCATATATACCACATCAACCGCCTTACCCCCATCCACCTCTTTGGTCACTTTTTCAAAAAACTCAATGAGGTTAGTAAGGCACGACCTACCCTTCACAAAACCACGCTGACTATCCCCAATCAATTCATTTCTCTCTAAATAACTATAAATCCTATCCCTAATAATTCTCTCCAATACTTTGCCCACAACAGAAGTAAGACTCACTGCCCTATAATTCCCTAGAAGGTCTCTCTTCCCGTTCTTGAACAATGGGACCACATTCGCTATCCTCCAGTCCTCCAGAACCACACCCGTAACCAACGATAACCTGAAGATCAGAGCCAGAGGCTCTGCAATCTCCTCTCTTGCCTCCCAGAGAATCCTAGGGTAAATCCCGTCCGGCCCAGGGGACTTATCCAACTTCAAACCCTGAGAATATCTAGCACATCCTCCCTATCTACTTCAATACTTTCCAGTTTGCTACCCTGTACCTCAGTGTTCTCCATAACTACATTTACATCACCCTGCGTGAATACCGAAGAGAAATATTTATTCAGTGCCTCTCCAATCTCTTCAGGCTCCACGCACAACTTCCCACTGCTGTCTATGACTGGCCCTAATCTTGCCCTAACCAATCTTCTATTCTTAACATATCTAAAGAAAGCTTTAGGATTCTCCTTAATCCTATCAGCCAAAGTCTTCTCGTGTCCCCTCTTAGCTCTCCTCAATTCACTCTTTAGCTCCCTCCTGGCTAATCTATAGCTATCCATTGCACTAACTGAGCCTTCAAGCCTCATCCTGACATAAGCCTCCTTTTTCCTTTTAACCAGCGAATCAACTTTTTTCGTACACCAAGGTTCCCTTACTCGACCATTTCCTCCTTGCCTGACAGGGACATACTTATCAAGGACTCGCAGCAGCTGCTCCTTGAATAAGCTCCACATTCCAGATGTTCCCAGTCCCTGTAGTTTCCTAGTCCAATCTATGCACCCTAATTCTCTCCTGATGGCCTCATAATTACCATTCCCCCAGCTATAACTACTGCCCCCAGCTTCATGCCTATCCCTATCCATCACTAAGGTGAACGTAACAGAGATTGAGGGAAGATCTCTCATATGAGAAACATGGACAAAGTGAATAGTTAGAAACTTTTTCCCAGGGTGGAAGAGTCAATTATTAGGGGACATAGATTTAAGGTCCGAGGGGCAAGATTTAAAGAAAATGTACGAGGCAGGTCCTTTACACAGAGAGTAGTGGGTGTCTGGAACTCATTGCCGGGGGAGATAGTGAAAGCGATTGCGGTAGTGACTTTTAATGGGCATCTTGACAAGTACATAAATAGGATGGGAGTAAAGGGTATGGTCTCTGGAACGGTAGGGGGTTTTAGTTAAGTTGGGCAGCATGGTCGATGCAAGCTTGGAAGGCCGAAGGGCCTGTTCCTGTGCTGTAATTTTCTTTGATCTTTGTTGTATCCAACTAACCATATGGAAAAGCAGTGGAAATAGCTGTTTGACTGAAATTAAAAAGTAAATGTTATCAAAGACAATGACTGTTTTGCAGTGGTATGTTTGGACATTTTGAATGGTTCCAGATGTTGCACAAGTTTGCTCAAATGTTTTTTTCAAAGGATATTGATGAACTAACATTATTTGGGAAAATGGAACAAATCAAGCACAAAAGAAGAAAGAAATATAATTCAGAAGCTTTAGAACAAGCCACATTTCTGGAACTTGTGCCAGCAAGACAGATTGATTATTAAATATATTTAGGTATAAGTTAATGTTATAAAACACTCCAATTAAACTGACAATATTGAAATGTGCCTTGTACTGTGTCTTGCAACAAACATGCTGTACGGTATAGTCTTCCCATCTTTCAAAAAGGTTCTCTTTGGCAGTATGTCTTATTTTCTTTTCAGGCAATATTCGTGTGGAGAATCAATCACTGGTGAAAAGTTACAACAGGGTGTCCAGATGATGCTGAAAGTTGTGGTTTAAACCTCTTACCATGAACTAGAGCCCATCATTTAAGTTAACTTACAAATGTTAGAGATGAAGCTGTTTTATATGAGATTCTATCCTCTAGAACTTCTGTTTTTTTTGTTCATTTGTGGGACATGGGCATCACTGGCTAGTCAGTATTTATTGCCCATCCCTATTGGCCTTGAGAAGTGGTGGTGAGCTGCCTTCTTGAATTACTGCAGTTACAGCACTGTGAGTTGACTCACAATGCTGTTAGGAAGAGAGTTCTAGGATTTCGACTCAGCGACTGTGAAGGAACAATGATATATTTCCGAGTCATCACAGAGAGTGGCTTGGAGAGGAAGTGCAGATGGTGGTGTTTCCATGTACCTGCTGCCCTTGTCCTTCTAGATGGAAGTGGCCATGGGTTTGTAAGGTACTCCCTAAGCATTTCTGGTGAATTGCTGCAGAGTATCTTGTCGATAGTTCACAATGTTGCTACTGAGCGTCGATGATGGAGGGAGTGGATGTTTGTAGATGTGATGCCAATCAAACAGGCTGCTTCGTTCTAGATGATGTCAAGCTTCTTGAATGTTTTTGGAGCTGCAACCATCCAGACAAGTGGGAAGTATTCCATTACACTCCTGATTTCTGCCTTACAGATGGTGGATAGGTTTAGGGGAGTCAGGAGATGGGTTACTCACCGTGGTCTTCCCAGCCTCTGATCTGCAGCCACTGTGGTGGGTCACATTGAGTTTCTGGTCAATAGTAACCCCAAAGATGTTGATAGTGGGAGATTCAGTGATGGTAACACCATTGGATTCATGGGTTGGTGGTTAGAATGTCTTATTGGTGATGGTCATTACCTGGTATTTGTGTTATTGTCACTTGTCAACCCAAGTCTGGATATTGTCCAGATTTTATTGCATTTGAGTATGGACTGTTTCCACATCTGAGGAGCTATGAATGGTGCTGAACATTGTGCAATCATCAGCGAACATCCCCACTTCTAACCTTATGACAGAGGGAAGGTCATTGGTGAAACAGCTGAAGGTGTGGGCCTAGGACACACCTCTGAGAAGTCCTGCAGAGATGTCGTGGGGCTGAAATGACTGAATGTCCTCAACCAGCCTCCTATGTACCAGGTATGACTCCAACCAGTACAGAGTATGCCTCCTGATACCCATTGATTCCACTTTTTCTAGGGCTTCTTGTTGCCACACGTGCTTGAATGACACTTGATGTCAAGGGCTGTCACTCTGACTTCACCTCTGGAACCCAGCTCTTTCATTCATGTTTGAACCGAGATTGTAATGAGGTCAGGAGCTGAGTGACTCTGGCAAAACCCAAACTGTTTTATCAGTGACTGCCAGAAAACACTCATGATACTTTTTGAAGAATAGCACAGAGCAGCATTCCTGAATCAATACTGGCAATACAAAAACTAATAGACTGTTCTTTCATATTCTTGCTGTTTATGGGGTATTCTCAAGGAAGAACTGGTTTCCACACACGTACAGAACTTAATTCTGTATTCACAGAGCTATGTGCAAAAAGTTTTCTGTTTGCCTTGTTTGGTATAATTCTTGTTTATTTTTCTTGATTTATGTCTCTACACATCCTTCTACCATTTGTGTCCTCATTTTATGACACTGGAACTTATGAATGTGTGCATGTCTGTATGGCTGTTTGTCATTCTTCATTAGTCCATCCTGGAAGAGGAGCAATGCCAACAAATGCAAGTTATGGTAATCATAGAATAGAATCCTACAGTGCAGAAGGAGTCCATTTGGACCATCAAGTCTATACCAACCACAATCCCACCCAGGCCCTATCCCCATAACCTTGTGCATTTACACTAGCTCAGCCCCATTAAGGGGCAATTTAACTTGGTTAATCCACCTAATCCACACATCTTTGGACAACAGGAGGAAATCAGAGCACCTGAAGGAAACCCACACAGACACAGGGAGAATGTGCAAACTCTACACAGACAGAGACCCAAGCTGGGAATTGAACCTGGATCCCTGGTTCTGTGAGGTAGCAGTACAAACCACTGTGTCACCATGAAGTTCCAATGATAGAGAAGATATTCTATGTTGAGGGGTATATTGACATGTTCAGACTGACTTAACAATAGATAATTCAAAACTCACGAGGCAGATATCTCTGTATGAAGATATAACATCTATGAAAAAAAACAAAACAAGCAACTGCAAGGAGATCACCGAATTGGTTAAGTAGCTCTGAGATAAAGTGACAGAATCTCTCTGATGGATCTGATGTGTAAATCAAAAGCGTATCAGTTATGGGGTTTTTATCAATTATTCCCACCTTTCATTAGTTCAAAATTACATTTAGTATACACACATCAATAATAATTCCTGACATTCACCTCAGCCAATTTCATTTACCATCCAGCATAATAATGTCTTATTTGTTCATTTAATCTGGACGCTAACTCTCATCTTGGCTAAAGTCACTTCCTTGTTGCCTGATTACCTTAAATGCTTACTACAGGGGCCAAAGTGGATGCTTCCACTGGATCATTGCCAAATTGGTCCCTTTTCTAAGTCTAGACAATGAATATACCTATTCATCAATGTTGAAATATGTGTTCTCGCATAAGAAACTTTTTGATTTGAATTTTGCTAACTATAGAGGTTTCCAGGCCTTTGGCTCTGAATTATTCTTCTCTGCCATTGTCTCTTGTGATAATCTGCTTTCGGCTGAAATGTGCATTGATTCATACAATACTTAAAATACTTTAAAATATCAATATATATGTTTCAAACTCATAATTACTTATTTAATTCTCTTATTTCATTCACATATGTGTAAACGATTCTATTAGCTTATTGACTTGTTTCAAGGATCAATTAACTCTTTACTTGGTAGTCATATTAGTGCTTTATGTGTTCTGTTTATAAACTTCCATAATTGGTTACAAATCTCCCACATCACCCTGCTATTCATAACAGTATAGAGAAAAAGATAACACTTCTCTCTTTGCTGCTGACTAATATAATGGGACAATCTATTAGTATAATGTGATATTAGGAGAGTGGGCAAAGGAATGGCAGGTGGAATAAAATGTGAAAAGTGTGAGGTTATGCACTTTGGTAGGAGGAATGAAGACATAGACTATTTTCTAAATGGGGAAATGCTTAGGAAATCAGAAACACAAAGGAACTTGGGAGTCTTTGTTCAAGATTCTCTTAAGGTTAATGTGTAGGTTCAGTCGTCAGTTGGGAAGGCAAATGCAATGTTAGCATTCATGTTAATAAGGCCAGAATACAAGAGCAGTAATGTACTTTTGAGACTGTAAATGGCTCTGGTCAGACCCCCATTTGGAGTACTGTGAACTGTATCAAAGGAAGTGTGCACTGGCCTTGGAAAGGGTCTAGTGGAGGTTCACAAGAATGATCCCTGGAATAAGAGCTAGTCGTATAAGGAATGTTGAGGAATCTGGGGTCTGTACTCAGAGTTTAGAAGAATGAGAGGGAATCTTTTTGAAATTTACAGGATACTGCGAGGCCTAGATAGGGTGGATGTGGAGAAGATGTTTCCACTAATAAGAAAACCTAGAACCAGAGGGCACAACCTCAGGCTAAACAGAGATGAGGAGAAATGTCTTTAGCCAGAGGGTGGTAAATCTGTGGAACTCTTTGCCACAGAAGGCTGTGAAGACCAGGTTATTGAGTGTCTTTAAGACAGAGATAGATAGGTTCTTGATTAAAAAGGGGGTCAGAGGTTATGGGAAAAAGGCAGGAGAATAGGGCTGAGAAAAATATCTGCCATGATTGAGCAGACTCGATGGACCAAGTGGCCTGTGGTCTTATGGACACCATGCTGTGTAAGGGAATGGAACTCTACTGAGGCTGAAGCCCACACTCCAATAACAGGTGACAGTCTCTGGAGAGAGTAAAAAACTCAACCACAAATCAGTGTAGTCACTTACCAGCCTGTTACCAGCCAATATCAAGAACAAGGTAATTATACCCTGCTACTTTGTTCACATTTCTTTTGATGCCTATTAGCAGTGATACAAACTTTGGAAGGATCGCTTTAACATTGTGTTTAACAGTGCAATAATTGTGCACAAACATTAATTTTGCCTAAACTAAACCTTTTTTAGAGGTATGGTGGCAGCTGAGGGTAGGCTAACAAATAGGAGGCATCCAAGGTGAAGTGCTTCAAGGTCCATTTGGTAAAGTTCTTAATGCATTTGAACATTCTTATATTTTTCGTTTTTATACAGGCTTTCTCCCACACCCAGTGGAACTTATTCTGAAATTAACTTCAATTATTCTTTCCCAAAGGAAAATTTGTTCATAATAATTGTCAGGTCCCTAAATCAGAACCAAAAGCAATGATGTTGTTTGCACATCAAGATGGATGGAATCCATGAATGCGACCTCCAAAGCACCCGTAAAGATGCCAGAATCTCATGTCATAAGAATACAATTTGACTTATTCAGTCACTTTTAGCCAGTGGCTCTTCTCATGACTATGAATGTTTAATTACAACTCACAGAATGTTCCAATTAAGGTGGACTGTGCTGACACTCTGATGTGGTAACATAGCTTTTGCAATAATCATAGCAGGGAGCTGAAATGTGAAGCAGCCGAATTAAAGCTTTGGAAAATAATTTGAACAGACTTTATAACAACACCATTTTCCAGCTCCACAGCCTTACTATGTGTTATGCCTAAAGTCAGAACAGAAACAGTACTTCTGCTTCATTGGTCAATGTATGTTAAGCACAGACACTTGGCAGAAAGCTGTACAGCTACCAAGAATACTGGTACGACATTATAATGACGGGTTTCATGTTTTGTTTTTCTGTTATAACTCTTGGCTATGCCTGGAGAAAATTGACAGTTGTTATGCCAACGACGGTTTTTGTCTATTTTTAGAATGTTGCATCACACAGATTTAAAAAATGCATGAAGGTGTTATTTAAATAGAATATCTCTGGGCAGGAATTGTGGCGCTGGCCTTCAGACAGTAGGCACATGCCCAATGGCCATTTTACCCCTTCATATCCAACACTGATAATACTGCAAAAACTTTGTAGCTGGTTTAATTTTCTGTTCAGCATGAACTGACATTTTTGGCTCCTTACTGTCGACCCTTACCCTATACAGCTACCATCTCCCCAGGCTTGTATTGATTGTGTTACTCGCCTGAATCTTGGGCCTCAAGCCTTGCGTTATCTACTTGCCCATTAAACCAACACAATTGCTTTTCGCGCCAGCTTCCCCATAAACAGTTGGAAATTAGCAGTTTTTTTTAAACCAGAGAAATACTATTTGATGACAGTATGAAAAACAAAAGATGGTAGGGTGTCAAGGTTTGCAGTTTGTGTGACAGGGCCCACTTGATTTGCTGCTTGTAAGAAAAATCAGCATTGTGAATTTGGCTTCCCAACAGTTTGCTCGGATGATAAAAGTGAGCTTCATACTCCATTCTGTTTTTCAAAAATCATAATATTAACAAGGGAAATCAAAAAGCTTAATGATTAATATGGATACTACTGATAATTTTACTTTCACAACATTTTCAAAACAATTATTATCATAACTGCATTTAAAGTGAATAAATTGTGAACAAAACAGTGATTTTAAAATAAAAATACATATATTGCTATGGATAAATCTCCAGGTCCAGATGAATTGTACCCCAGGCTGCTGGGGGAA
This sequence comes from Sphyrna mokarran, assembly GCA_024679065.1. Classification (NCBI taxonomy): domain Eukaryota; kingdom Metazoa; phylum Chordata; class Chondrichthyes; order Carcharhiniformes; family Carcharhinidae; genus Sphyrna; species Sphyrna mokarran. Next base: position 137,985,274 of record JAGIQG010000001.1, read on the forward strand.
GCAAGGGAGGAGATTACAAGGGCTCTGACACAAACATTCAATTCTGCTTGGCGATGGGTGAGGCATGACTGGAGAACCACTAACGTCATTCCCCTATTTAAGAAGCATTGTGGGGATGAAGCAGGGAATTATAGATCAGTGAATCTCGCGTCAGTGGTAGGAAAACTATTGGAGAAATTTCTGAAGAAGAAATCTATCTCCACTTTGAGAAGCAAGGTTTGATTAGGGATAGTCAGCATGACTTCGTCAGAAGCCTAACAAATGTGATTGAATTTTTTGAGGAGGTGACAGCTATGTGGATGAGGGTAGTGAAGTTGATGTAGTTTATAAAGATTTCAGCAAAGCTTCTGACAGGGTCTCATATGGGAAAGATGCAGTTTAATCTGGGATAGTCAACACAGTTTTCTGAGGGGTAAATCCTGCCTCACACAAATTTGATTGAATTCTTTGAGGAAGTAACTAAGTGTGTGGACAAAGGTAGAACAGTTGATGTTGTATACATGGATTTTAATAACGCGTTTGATAAGGTTCCCATGGTAGGCTTGTGAAGAAGATAAGGATGTGTGGGATTGAAGGAAATTTGGCTGATTGGATAAGTAACTGGCTGTCTCATAGAAGCCAGAGGGTGGCAATGGAAGGAAAATTTTCAGACTGGAGGTCAGTTACCAGCAGTGTACCACAGGATCAGTGCTGGGTCCTCTGCTTTTTGTGATTTTATCAATAACTTGGAAGAAGGGGCTGAAGGGTGGGTCAGTAAATTTGCTGATGACATCAAGATTGGTGGAGTAATGGATGAGGTGGAAGGGCCCTTGCAGACCGCAAAGAAGCATTGATAGAATGCAGAGCTGGGCCGAAAAATGGCAGATGGAGTTTAACCTTGATAAGTGCAAGGTAATTCATTTTGATAGGACAAACTTGAATGCAGATTACAGAGTCAATGGCAGGGTTCTAAGGAAAGTGGAGGAACAGAGAGATCTTGGGGTTCATATCCACAGAACTCTGAAGGCTGCCACTCAAATGGATAGAGCCATAAAGAAGGCTTATAGTGTGTAAGAGTTTATTAATAGGTGGTTTGAGTTTAAGAGCCATGGGGTTATGCTGTAACTATACCGGACATTGATGAGACCACATTTGGAATATTGTGTTCAGTTCTGGTCACTCCACTATAAGAAGGATGTGGAAGCATTGGAAAGAGTGTAGAGGAGATTTACCAGGATGCCGCATGGTTTGCAGAGTAGGTCTTAGGAGGAAAGGTTGAGGGAGTTGGGGCTTTTCTCTTTGGAGTGGAGAAGGATGAGAGGCGACTTAATGGACGTTTATAAGATGATGAAAGGGATTGATAGAGTGGATGTGGCTATTACTAGGGGGCATAACTATAAGATTCATGGTGGGAGATATAGGAAGGATAACCAAGGTAGGTTCTTTACTCAGAGAGTGGTTGGGGTGTGGAATGAACTGCCTGCTGTGATAGTGGAGTCGGACACTTTAGGAACTTTCAAGCAGTTATTGGATAGGCACATGGAGCACACCTGAATTGTAGGGAGTGGGATAGCTTGATCTTGGGATTGGACATAGCTCAGCAACAACATTGAGTGCCGAAGGGCCTGTACTGTGCTGTACTGTTCTATGTTTCTAAATTCTATGTTTTAAATGCCTATGGCGTTATGGTGTTACGGTGAAATTAAAGTGATGGGCACAACATGATTACCTGGCTAGCACGAGGGGACACAGCTTTAAATTAAGGGGTGATAGTTATAGGACGGATATCTGAGGTAGGTTCTTTACCCAAAGGGTGGTTCGGGAGTGGAATGCCCTGCCTGCAGCAGTTGTAGATGCGCCAAGTTTGGTGGCGTTTAAGAGGTAAGTTGATAAGTATATGGAAGAGAAGGGAATGGTTTAGTTTGGAGGGGCATTGCTTTTTATATTGGTCGGCGCAACATCGAAGGCCGAAGGGCCTGTTCTGTGCTGTAATGTTCTATGTTCTATGCTCTATGACACAAAATGGACTCTGGGAAGGAACATTAAAAGGCATTGGCTTTGGGCACAGACAGTTATACAAAGAGTTAAAGTCTGCAGTATCTGAATTGCTGCAGGAAACTGGCCAGACCTGGAGCACTTTAAGACTTTAGATAAGAGCAGACCCAGAAAAATGAGTTTGATAATAAGATCAGTCACTGATGGGGACATAAATATCGAAACCAGTCATTGGTAGAGGACATAACTACATAAAAGTGTCCATTCTATGTCCAATAACTATCCATGTCCGTACCTGTTTGCTTGTAATGATGTGTTTACTGTCGATGTCTGTATCTGCCTACTCAACTTGTAATGATGTGTTAACAGCTAATGTCTGTACTATCTATTGTCTAAAAGGTATAAAGATGCTCAACTACTATTGTGTAGTTGGGAAGGTAGCTGCCAAGTACTATGGAGTACCAGTGCTTCTTCCTGAAGCTTCGTGTCTGAAATAAAACTGTTTTGTTGAACCTCCAAGTCTGATTCTGAAGTGGTAAATTTCCCACAACAATTGGCATAGTTGGCAAGGGCAAGTTGCTGGTAAGTTCGATCAATTGGCTACAATTGGAAAGCCGGGATAGAGATCACTGAATCTGTGAGAGTCAGATGAGGACAATAATTTTAAAAGGGATTAAAATTAAGGGGTAATTTATGGTATTATAGAGATAAGTACTAACTGCTGATGATGGACTCAAATCGCACGAGAGGTCACGGGCTTAGGGTGAGGGGGGTAAGGTATAATTTGGATGCTAGAGGGAGGTTTTTCACACAGAGGGTGGTGGGGGTATGGAATGCACTGCCAAGTAAAGTGGTGGAGGCAGGTGCTCTGGAGTTATTTAAGAAATACTTAGATGGGCACATGAACAGAATGGGAATGGAGGGGTATAGAAAACTGATTAAAATAGGGATCATGAGCCTTGGGAGTCCCTGGGAAGTGTGTAAATAGATGATGATATTGATGTACTTGTTTTTATCCTACAGGTGCTTTGGTCCACCTTGTTGTCTAACAATGGGCATACACGCGATGGGTCGTGAGAGGGCTGCTCTTGGATTTTTTTTTCGAGAATATCCTAGTGCTTCACGTCGTTAGTGTACGCTTGACCTGGACCATTTGATGGGCAACACGACAGCTCAGTGACTATCGCTGTGCTGTGCAGATACATGGATTTGGGCCTGTGTCTGTGGGGGTTTGCGCATTCTCCCCGTGCTTGCATGGGTTTTCTCCGGGTGCTCCGGTTTCCTCCCACATCCCAAAGATGTGCTCTTAGGCTAATTGGCAAAACAAATTCTCCCTAAGTTGTCTCAAATTTGGTTTTTAATCCATAGATCTATAAACATGGACAGGGATCGCAGGTAGAAGTGGGAACATCAAGGTGGCGGCGTGGGCTCGTTGGGCCGAAGGGCCTGTTTCCCGTGCTGTTTTGTTCTTTGTTCTTTGTTCTTTGTTCTTTGATATAGTGATAAGTAACTATTACTTGTGCTGACCAACTAGAGGACAAGGAAGTGCCTGTCTCAAACACGTAGCCTTAGAATGGTTGTTATGAGGGGAAAATCCCCATATGCAGGTCGGGAAGTAGGTATAGAGGCACCAAGGGCAGTTAGGATTGTGAAACACAAGTGGCAAAGGTTGGTTAACATCAAACACTGTAGTGATGAACAAAATAGATTTGCCATGTTTGCATGAAAGTTTGTATAGTTGGTTACTGGACTGTCAATGTTGTAAAAGCGGTACAGAAAAGGAACTATCAATTCTGACTTAGAACAGGATTCTGGTGGAGAAACACGTTGCCAAGGCAGTGATAGTGGAGCCGTGAGTATAAATTGAAACCCTGAGATGGTAGTGAAACACTCTATTACTACTAGAGTAGTAATAGTGGCCGGGGGTAATGAACTCCTTACGGTACAGAACATAATTATGATGAAGTAATTGTAGCTGTATGGTGCCTAAAACATGTTGCCAAGGAGGCAATAGTGACTGGGAGTAGTGAAGTCTGAGAGATGGCAGATAAAGAAGTTGAGAGGACCTGCAGGATCCCTGATTGAAGTGTACATGACAGACAGGCAAACGTTAATAAAAAGGATGCAAAGGATGACTGGGATTCTTCTCAGGCCTTAGAACAGCAGAAAAAATAGATAGGTGAGGAAAAGAGAAATAAGACAAAGAAGGCAGGGTATTATTAGTACATCATTTAGTGGGGTTAATTGAACAAGTAGTCACCTCTACTAAAAAGTGGAATGGAGATAAAGAGAAGATTTGAGTGTTAGAATCCAGAATAAGGGAACTGGAGAAACAAAACCAAATGTTAGAAGAGAATTGATGGGGAGGGGAAACTGTTCCTCTACCTCCTTATGAATCTACACAACAGGAGTGGGAAGTGCTCAAAGTTAGTGGCAGGAATCTGAGGGGGAACAGATGTGCAGCCAAAAGCGAATTATAAACCATTCACCCCAGGCGAAAGACAGCAGATAATGACTTCCCTGGATAAATTACAACTAGAAGCGCAAACACTAAATTCTGGGAAGAATTAGGTACAATATGGGTACCAACTACACCTGAGAGACATACACTAACTTGTCAGGGCAGTCTGTCCAGCAGATAAATGGAGGCAGTTGGCAGGTGGACCCGCCACTCCTCCAGCACAAGATTATAGTGGGGGATGTTGGACACATGTAGTCGCTGTAACAGCAGGCACCCTTCACCCAGTTTAAAACAAAAATTCAGAGAGTTTTAGGAAATGGATACAGAGTAACTGGAGCAGAATTACAATGACCAAGCAGCTAAAGAGGGAAGGAGCTTCTGAGTACAGGGAACAGTTGCTCCAAATATACTAGGAAAGCTCAGGGCAAGAAAACCCAAGCCGTGATGATCGAGCGTTCATTCAGGCTTTCAAGGATGTACTTTCTCAGCCTTCTGTATCCTCATTTGCATTCACTTTGTCCAATTCCATTCATATCCCTTCCATCCCAATAGTATAAACCTCTGTTGATTCTCTTTGCTCTGATGAAGGTCATCTAACACTCGAAAGGCTGGCTCTAATCACTCGCTGACACAAAGTGACTATTTTCACCTTTTTAGAGGAGGAAGCTGTGGAGCTTGTCAGTGAATCAGTGGAGTCACACTGCTGGGTGAGGTGAAGTTGGAGGATCATCCTAAAGTGGTGAGATTCTAAGAGAACATAGCTGTCTCCTGTAAAGATGGTCCAATAGGGCTGGACAATGTGGATGAAGGACTGGAGGCATTTGGAAAAGTGATAGGGAAGTAGCATTGATTGGTTTGGAATCTGGAGGCTTGCAGATTACAGGGAAGAATGTATGTCTCAGTGTCGGAAGTGCTCAAGGTTGAATCCTTTCAATGCTGTGTGATTTGAGGAAGATTGCCTCACCTCGGATGATGATGGTTCCCTTCACTCTCCTTGTTTGTTTCTTCTACAGGTGAAATACCAGCTGCTGCAGCCATTAACTCTGAGGGACCAATGTTAACATCAGAGGAGGTCTCAGAGGGGGGACCAACACATTCCTTGCAACCCACTAGCACTAAGCCAGATATATATACCTCAGTTGTATGCACAGGTCACCTCTAAGGGATCCACACACAGTCACAGATAGGTTGTCAGAGACTGAGTTGGTGCAGGTAAAGGAGTGCTGAAGCTGATCTACATGCTGACTCCCCAGTTAATGTCGAACTCTGTTGAGCTTCATTATCAGTCGGCAGATGCGGATATACAACATGCGGTACATGGATCTTCCAGGAGGATTGCATTCTGGCACAGACAGTGAAGAAGATAATCCAGGCCATTAGTGCAATGATTGCCCGCTCTTCAGAATGCATGACCTCCTCCATCAAGAGATTGAACATAGAACATAGAACATAGAACATTACAGCACAGAACAGTCCCTTCGGCCCTCGATGTTGTGCCGACCAAAATAAAAAGCAATGCCCCTCCAAACTAAACCATTCCCTTCTCTTCCATATACTTATCAATTGACCTCTTAAACGCCACCAAAATTGGCGCATCTACAACAGCTGCAGGCAGGGCATTCCACTCCCTAATCACTCTTTGAGTAAAGAACCTACCTCTGATATCCGCCCTATAACTCATACAATAGATTGGTGACGAGAGGGCCAGATACTGCATTCTGACCTGAATTTGTATTTGCACTGTGGTGTCCACAGGCAAAGTTAGAGGGGAGCAAGGCATGTGGAATCAGACCCAGGTCCTGCTTTGTCACAGGAAAGCAGAGAAGGCCAATTGGGCCTCAGGATGATAGATGAGTAGCTGTTCTTACCATCGATAGTGGGGTTACTGGGCACTCCTGGTGGACTGATGGTGTTCGCACCACTTCTCTGACTTTGAAACAAATGCTTTAGCATGCCTCAGTAATAGATAACCCTTGTGCCACAATGCAGATGATGGCACGGTAGCACAGTGGTTAGCATTGCTGCCTCACAGTGCCAGGGACTCGGGTTCAATTCCAGCTTCAGGTCCCTGAGTGGAGTTTGCAAAACCCCCCCACATCCCACATATGTTTCCTCCAGATCATTTTCTTCCTGCACTCCAAAAATGTGCGGTTTACATTGATTGGCTATGCTAAATTGACCCTAGTGTCAGGGAATTAGCAGAATGGGATTAAGGGAATAGGGATTGGATGTTTTATATCGGTGAGACTGTATCTGCTGAATGGCCTTTTTCTGCAAAGTAGGGATTCTATGATTCTATGTGACCCTCCTCACCTACCCTAACACGCCAGTTAAGTGTCAGTAGCTATCTCCAGCACAGCTGGGGATAAGGGGGAGCACCGTGATATAGTACATGTAAACGACTAAAGAAAGGACCATATTCAATATAAAGGGATCACAAAATGATAGCATAGTTTTGTGAAGTCTAAAATTTCTTGATTTATTTTGTCAATAAATAATTGCACTTTGCATTTATGGTTGCAATTCTTTTAGTGTTTAATTTTTGTGAGATACGGGTTTTAATTTGAATTTGAATTAATTACACGATAAAAACAGAAATAAAAATAGAAAAAGCCAGTGAATCAGGTCTGACAGAACGTGTCCGAACTTGGAATATTTTCTCTGGCATACAAGGTATGTAGTAGGACACTGAAGAGTGCAGTAGAACAGTGGGATCTGGGAATACAGATAATTCCCTAAAAGTGGCATCACAGGTAGATAGGATTGTAAAGAGTGCTTTTGGCACATTGGCCTTTATAAATCAAAGTATTGAGTATAAGAATTGGAATGTTATGGTGAGGTTGTATAAGACATTGATGAGGCCAAATTTAGAATATTGTGTACAGTTTTGGTCACCTAATTTCATGAAGGATATTAATAAGGTTGAAAGAGTGCAGATAAGGTTTACAAGGATGTTGCCAGAATTTTTGAAACTGAGTTACAGAAAAAGATTGAAGAATTTAGGACTTTATTCCCTGGAGCGTGGAAGAATAAGGGGAGATTTGATAAAGGTGTATAAAATTATGATGGATATAGATAGGGTGAATGCAAGCAGGCCTTTTCCACTGAAGCTAAGGGAGAAAAAAAAACTAGATGGCATGGGTTAAGGGTGAAGGGGGGCTTCTTCACACAGAGACTAGTGGGAGTGTAGAACGAGCTGTCAGATGAAGTGGCAAATGCAGGCTCATTTTTAACATTTAAGACGAGTAGAGAGATGTGGAGGGATCTGGTCCAGGTGCAGGTCAATGGTTCGGCACAGCCAAGAAAGGCCAAAAGGCCTGTTTCTGTGTTGTAATGCTCCCTGGTTCTATGGTTCTCTCTCTCTCATGCTATCAGGCCTACTGAGATTTTCCAGCATTTTCTGTTTTTGTTTCAGATTCCAGCGTCCGCAGTATTTTTTTCTAGAGAGAGCATGTACATGTGGGTCATGTTTGGTATCTATACACTGGCAGCCCTGATGTGGTTGAGAGGAAGATGTCAAGAGAAAGTGTGGATGGCCAAGGTAGTCTCCTGGATCAAATTACAGATTCCCAGTTATATCTTCAGATTGTTAGCAAATGCTGTGATATCCTGGCATCCAAAGCATACTATGCACCAACTTGCTGGCTGGTGAAGTGGCTCATCCTCATGATCATCACTCTCAAAGAAGAAAGAACAAAGAAAATTACATCACAGGAACAGGGCCTTTGGCCTTCCAAGCCTGCACTGACCATGCTGCCCGAGTGAACTAAAACCCCCTACCTTTCCGGGGACCATATCCCTCTATTCCCAACCTATTTATGTATTTATCCAGAAACCCCTTAAAACTCACTATTGTATCTGCTTCTACTACCTCCCCTGCCAGTAAGTTCCAGCCACTCTCTGGGAAAAAACTTGCCTCGTACATATTTAAACCTTGCACCTCATACCTTAAACCTATGCCCACCCCACAGTAATTGATTCTTCCATCCTGGGATAAAGCTTCTGACTATCCACTCTGTCCATCCCTCTCATAACCTTATAGCCTTCTATCAGGCTGCCCCTCAACTTCCATCGTTCCAGTGAGAACAAACAAGTTTCCCCAACCCCTCCTTATAGCTTTTGCCCTCTGTACCAAGCAACATTCTGATAAATCTTTTCTGTACCCTTCCAAAGCCTTCACATCCTTATGGTAATGTGGTAAATCAGAATTGAACACTATATTCCAAGTGCGGCCTAACTAACATTCTATCGTTCTCAGACTCCTTGTTAGAGCATTGGGCTCACTCTATAGATCCTCCTTTGTCAGGGCTTCCCCTCTTTGGGGTTGTGCAAGGTAGACTACGACTACCATAAGTGAGATTTGAGCAGGAAAATATTGAAGCCATCTGACTGGTCCATTCATCAAAACCTAATTTTGAGCAGTCCATATTCCACTCAATGATGGCCTTGGTGGGAAGCTTGGGAAGAAGTTGTGGGTCTCTAGCGGAGATATTTGTATCATTGACAGCTGTGGGTAAGATGCCAGAAGATTGAAGAGAAGGAAATGTTGCTGCATTATTTAAGAAAATCTAGAGCACTACAGACTGATAAGCCAAATGTCAGTGATGGGTAAGTTCTTGGAGGGGATCCTGAGAGATAGGACCTACACTGATTTGGAAAGACAAGGATTCATTAGGGAAAGTCAGACAGCTATGTGCTTGGGAAATTGGTCTTACAAATTTGATTGTTGTTTGAAGGGGTGACCAAGAAAATAGATGAGGGCAATTTGATAGATAGTGTCTACATGGACTTTAGTAAGGCCTTTAGAACATAGAACATAGAACATTACAGCACAGAACAGGCCCTTCGGCCCTCGATGTTGTGCCGACCAAAATAAAAAGCAATGCCCCTCCAAACTAAACCATTCCCTTCTCTTCCATATACTATCAATTAACCTCTTAAACGCCACCAAACTTGGCACATCTACAACAGCTGCAGGCAGGGCATTCCACTCCCTAATCACTCTTTGAGTAAAGAACCTACCTCTGATATCCGTCCTATAACTCATACCCTTAATTTAAAGCTGTGTCCCCTCGTGCTAGCTTTCTCCATCCTAGGAAAAAGGCTATCACTGTCCAACCTATCTAAACCTCTAATCATCTTATATGTTTCGATAAGGTCCCCTCTTAGCCGCCTCCTTTCTAACGAAAACAACCTCAAATCCTTCAACCTCTCTTCATAGGGCCTGCCCTCCATACCAGGCAACATCCTGGTAAACCTCCTCTGTACCCTCTCCAATGCCTCCACATCTTTCTTATAATGTGGGACCAGAACTGCACACAATACTCCAAGTGCGGCCGCACTAGAGTTTTGTACAGTTGCAACATGATGCTGCGGCTCCTAAATTCAATCCCCCTACTAATAAAAGCTAAGACTCCATATGCCTTCTTAACAACTTTATCCACTTGACTGCCTACTTTCAGGGACCTATTGACACATACACCAAGATCCTTCTGTTCCTCAACACTATTAAGAGCCCTACCATTAGCCCTATACTCTACACATTTATTGTTCCTGCCAAAGTGCATTACCTCACACTTTCCACATTAAACTCCATTTGCCACCTCTCGGCCCAGCTCTGCAACTTGTCCAAATCACTCTGTAAACTATAACACCCCTCTTCACTATCTACCACTCCACCGACTTTAGTGTCATCTGCAAATTTACTGATCCATCCCTCAATACCCTCACCCAGATCATTTATAAAAATTACAAACAGCAGGGGCCCCAAAACAGACCCCTGAGGCACACCACTCATCACCGAACTCCACGATGAATATCTCCAATCAACCACCACCCTCTGTCTTCTATCTGCCAGCCAATTCCTAATCCAATTAGCTAAATCACCCTCTATTCCACACATCTGCATTTTCTGTAGAAGTCTTCCATGGGCCACCTTATCAAACACCTTTGATAAGGTATTTCATGTTACACGGATCAAAGAACAAAGAACAAAACAGCACGGGAAATAGGCCCTTCGGCCCAACGAGCCCGCGCCGCCACCTTGATGTTCCCACTTCTACCCGTGATCCCTGTCCATGTTTATAGATCTATGGATTTAAAACCAAATTTGAGACAATTTAAGGAGAATTTGTTTTGCCAATTAGCCTAAGAGCACGTCTTTGGGATGTGGGAGGAAACCGGAGCTCCCGGAGAAAACCCACGCAAGCACGAGGAGAATGTGCAAACTCCCACAGACACAGGCCCAAATCCATGTATCTGCACAGCACAGCGATAGTCACTGAGCTTCGTGTTGCCCATCAAATGGTCCAGGTCAAGCGTACACTAACAACGTGAAGCACTAGGATACTCTCGAAAAAAATCCAAGAGCAGCCCTCTCATGACCCATCGCGTGTATGCCTCTCGTTAGACAACAAGGTGGACCAAAGCACCTGTAGGATAAAAACAAGTACATCAATATCATCATCTATTTACACACTTCCCAGGGACTCCCAAGGCTCATGATCCCTATTTTAAATCAGTTTTCTATACCCTCCATTCCCATTTTGTTCATGTGCCCATCTAAGTATTTCTTAAATAACTCCAGAGTACCTGCCTCCACCACTTTACTTGGCAGCGCATTCCATACCCCACCACCCTCTGTGTGAAAAAACTCCCTCTAGCATCCAAATTATACCTTACCCCCCCTCACCCTAAGCCTGTGACCCCTCGTGCTATTTGAGTCCATCCTAGGAAAAAGCTTAACCCTGTTTACTCTATCTATCCCCTTCAAAATCTTGTACATCTCTATCAGATCTTCTCTAAATCTACATCTTTCTAAGGAAAACAGTCTCAATTTGCCTAATCTCTCCTCGTAACTCAGACCTTCCATACCAGGCAGCATCCCGGTAAACCTCCTCTGCATTCTTTCCAGAGTCTCCACGTCCTTCCGGTAGTAAGGCGACCAGAACTGGACACAGTATTCCAAATGACGTCTAACCAGCATTTTATACAACTGCAACATTAAAGGCCAGCTCTTGTACTCTATACCCCTTCCTATAAAGGCTAGCATACTATATGCTTTCATCACAACCTTCTCCACTTGCTCTGCCACCTTCAGAGACTTATTTACCTGCACCCCCATGTCCCTCTGCGTTTCTATACTCTTAATAGGTCTACCCTTTATCATATACTTCCCCCCTACATTCTTTCTCCCGAAACGCATCACCTCGCATTTATCAGGATTGAATTCCATCTGCCATGTGTCTGCCCAAGCTACCAGCCTATCTATGTCCTGCTGCATCGCCTGACAATGCTCCTCACTATCCGCAAGTCCAGCCATCTTTGTATCGTTTGCAAACTTGCTGATCACTCCACTTACTCCCTCTTCCAAGTCATTTGTATATATTACAAATAGAAGAGGTCCCAGTACCGAGCCCTGCGGCACACCACTAGTGACCGACCTCCAGCTAGAGAAACACCCTTCCACTATTACTCTCTGTCTCCTATTATCAAGCCAGTTGCTTATCCATCTAGCTACCTGTCCTTGTATCCCATTTGCCTTGACCTTCTCGACTAACCTCCCATGAGGGACTTTGTCAAACGCCTTACTAAAATCCATATAGACGACATCAACGGCTCGCCCTTCTTCCACCGTTTTCGTCACCTCCTCAAAAAATTCTACCAGATTTGTAAGGCATGACTTCCCTTTAACAAATCCATGCTACGTATCCCTAATCAGATTGCGACGCTCTAAGTGCCTATACATCCTATCTCTAAGAATCCCCTCCAACAGCTTCCCTACCACTGATGTCAAACTCACCAGCCTATAATTTCCAGGGTTATCCCTACCACCTTTTTTAAACAACGGTACAACATTAGCTATTCCCCAGTTCTCTGGGACCTCACCTGTGTCCAAGGAAGAGACAAAGATTTGCGTCAGAGTCCCAGCAATTTCACCTCGCACCTCTCTAAGCAGCCTGAGATAAATGCCATCAGGCCCTGGAGATTTATCAGTTTTAATGCTACCTAGAAGCTCTAACACTTCCTCCCTCGGTATGGATATTTCCTTCAACTGGTCCACAGCTCCCTCAGAGACAGGAGCTGTCAACAAGCCCCTCTCCTTCGTGAATACCGATGCAAAGTATTCATTCAGGATCAGATGAATTAGTAAGGTTAAATCTCATGGGGTCCAGGGAAAAGTAGCCAATTGGACACAAAATATACTACGAATAACATACAGAAATATACTCCAAACTACGAACTACGTAGTTTGTACTACGTAGAACAACAAAGATCCCAGAACTTGGGGAAATAAATAACGAGGAGTGTATATATTACTGAGAGAGAGGTACTGGAAGTCTTAAAATGCATCAAGGTAGATAAATCCCCATTGAAGTGTATTCCAGGACATACTGAGAGGCTAGGGAGGAAATTGTGGGTTCCCTAGCAGATATTTGAATCATCGATACTCACGGGTGAGGTGCCTGAAGATTGAAGAGTGGCAAACATTGTGCCTTTGTTAAAAAAGGCTGCAGGGAAAAGCTTGGGAACAACAGACCAGTGAGCCTCACACCTGTGGTGGGTAAATTGTTAGAAGGTATTATAAAAGACAGGATCTACAGGGATTTCGAGATGCAAGGACTGATTAGGGGCAGTCAGCATGGCTCTGTGAGTGGAAAATCATGTCTCACAAATTTGATTGAGTTTCTTGAAGGGGGTAACCAAAAAGGTAGATGAGGGCAGTGCAGCTGATGTTGTCTACATGGATTTTAGCAAGGCCTTTGACAAGGCACTGCATGTTAGGTTGTTGCACAAAGTTAAATCTCATGGGATCCAGTCAACATGTCACACAGTAATGTAATTGTCTTCCTGGAAGGAGACTGTGCAGGACTTTCCATTCGTACTTGCTCCAGGGCTGGAAATTCCCACCTGAGGTTAACGGACCTTTAAATGGTCTGCTGAATTTTTTGTCTCACCCACTATGATTCCCCACAATGTTCCAAGCATGAAAATCCCACCCAGAGTCTTCTCAGGATGTGGCATCCATTGCTTCTGGAATTTAGTATTATACTTTAGAATTAACCATGATGGTTGTGGGGTTACAGGGATAGGGCAGGGGAAGTGGGCATGGGTTAGATTCTCAGTCAGAAAGTTGATGGGCCAAATGGCCTCCTTCTGCATTGTAGGGATTTATGAAAGAACCGCAAATGATAACGCCTGTGATCCAGAGCGTCGGCTAAAACCCATTTGGACACATGGGACCACACTATTGACATGTTGAAGTTGTGCTTAGGGACAACTGCCATCATGATGATCAAACTGAACTGGAGTGAACAATTTGTTGTTCAGGATTTTGAGCATAACTTAAAGCCAAGCTCAGCTTTTAATCTATACTTCCTGTGATCAATTAACTCCATTGTGTTTGAAGAAGACTTTTCAGACAGGTCATGATCAGATGACTTTCTGGCAATCATCATTAATACTTCCCCAGCACAACATCAAACATTTTCCTGAAATTCTTTCAGGGCTTCAGTTTAAACAATTACCTAAAGAGGCACATTAGAGGAGTTACTATATGATAGGAAGTAGTTAGCATCTTTCTAGGAGCTCCTCTTCTCTATCTCGAAAGGGGATTAGTTGCTTCAGGAGGCAAAGAGGGCACTCAGCAACAGGCCCTATCCACCCTAAGTCTTCAGAGAGGATTATGGCTAACAGCCATGTTAATATTTAGAACATAAAACATAGAACACTACAGCACAAACAGGCCCTTCGGCCCACAAGTTGCATCGATCATATCCACACCTACCACGACATCTCTATAATTCCCAATCCCATTAAATACCATTTCAGCCCGAGGAAATAGCCTTCGAGAATCCACCCTATCTATACCTCTTAACATTTTATAAACCTCTATCAGGTCGCCTCTCAACCTTCGTCTCTCCAGGGTGAAGAGTCCCAGCTCCCTCAATCTATCTTCATAAGGCATGCCTCCCAATCCAGGCAACATCCTTGTAAATCTCCTCTGCACCCTCTCAATAGCTTCCACATCCTTCCTGTAGTGAGGCGACCAGAACTGCGCACAGTATTCCAAGTGGGGTCTGACAAGGGTCTTATAAAGTTGCAGCATTACCTCCTAAACTCAATCCCTCGATTAATGAAGGCCAGTACACCATGCATGTTTTTGACCACATCCTCCACCTGCGAGGCTGATTTAAGAGTCCTATGGATCCAGACCCAAGGTCCTTCAGATCCTCAACACTGTTAAGACTCCTATCCTTTATATTGTACTCCTATATCCCATTGGATCTGCCAAAATGGACCACTACACATTTATTGAAGTCTATCTGCCACTTCTCTGCCCAATCTTGCATCCTATCTATGTCACGCTGCAACTTCTGACATCCCTCCAGACTATCCACAATACCACCAACCTTCGTGTTGTCGGCAAACTTACTAACCCATCCCTTCACTTCATCATCCAGGTCATTTATGAAAATGACAAACAGCAAAGGCCCTTGTACAGATCCCTGGGGCACTCCACTGGTGACCGACTTTCAGGAGGAAGAAGACACATTTATAACCATTCTCCGCCTTCTGCAGGCAAGCAAGTTCTGGGTCCACAAGGCCATTTGTAAAGAGCTGGGGTTACAATAAGAAGTCTCACAATGCCAGGCTAAAGTCCAGCAGGTTTATTTGGTAGCACGAGCTTTTGGAATGTTGCCCCTTCATCAGGTTATGAAGAGTTGGGTCCAT
Source organism: Sphyrna mokarran (assembly GCA_024679065.1). Lineage (NCBI taxonomy): Eukaryota > Metazoa > Chordata > Chondrichthyes > Carcharhiniformes > Carcharhinidae > Sphyrna > Sphyrna mokarran. The sequence goes on from JAGIQG010000001.1 coordinate 138,000,443, forward strand.
AAACAGGGCATATATCGACACAAACTCAATTATAAGACAATGGTCGGAATGCGAATCTTTATAAGTGCAGACAATCCAAGAGAAGAGAGGGATAAGTACAGGTTAAAGAGGTGTGAATTGTCTCAAGCCAGGACAGTTAGTGAGATTTCGCAAGCTCAGGCAAGTCGTGGATGTTACAGATGGTGTAACATGAATCCAAGATCCTGGTTGAGACCATCCATGTGTGTGCGTCTTCAGCTTCGGCTCGGCTATTTTGCATTGTTGTGTGTATTGAAAGCCGCCTTAGAGGATGCTTACCCAAAGATTAGAGGCCTGTGACTGCTGAAAAGTTCCCCAACAGGAAAGAACAGCCTTACTTGGTGACTGTTGAGCGGTGTCCATTCATCCATTGTTGTAGTGTCTGCATGGTCTTGCCAATGTACCACACCTCGGGAGATTTCTACCCTTCATGCAAGGAGGCCCCATTTTAGAGAGCTGCCATCCACTCTGGAGAGGCCAGGTGGAAGTGGGGAGAGGTCCAGAGGTCACCAAATTTTGGGGAAGAGGGACACCTGATCACTTCTGATCGAAATGCCTATCTTCCCTCCAGCTTGAGAATTGGTAAATGGTTTTCTGGACTCCCCCATACAAGGTCAATCCTCCCACCAACTGAGAAATTAGGGTAAAGTTGAATTTCTCTGCAAGGCCTTGCCCACCCAGCATAACATTATTGTATTGTCCGGGTTAGTGGGAGAACCCTGTTCCATCCAATTTCACCCTCCACCTACCTAAGACCAGTCAGCAGGGGACCATAACATTCTGGTTCTGAAACTCCAGCAGTTTGAATCTAAAGTGGGGTTATTTCTAACTAATTGGACCCAGAATATAGTTGAACTTTTTAAACAAATTTAATGCTGCATTAGATTAAGAATCAAATTGAACAACGTAAATGAATTGTGTAAAAACATAATGGCAGCCGCAGCAATAAATATACAACTCCAGGACATAGTGAATTAGAACGCTGATGATGTTGTGCAGGCATTTGAGAAGTTCAAACAAAAGTTATTGACATTTAGTAACTTTCTAAAATGTACAACTGAAGAGGGAAGAGCAAGCTTTGGGCAGGAGGAAAAGGATTCAATTGTTTAATAGCTGCCAGCTGACTGAAGATGATTGCAAAATCCCAGACAAAACTTTGAAAAATGATCACACATCTCCAGTCAAAATCAAATCATTGGATACATTTATAAGAAATTCAAGACCTGAGGCAAGAAGCAGATGAGCCTGTTTTCTTAACAAGATTGAAAAATGCATTGGGACAATCTAAATTTTTGCAGACAGATGAAATACTGCAGTATCAGCTCATTTGGAAACTGAATTGTTGGAATTAATTGTTGATTTTTAATACATTTTTAATACATGTTTTTTGCAATCTAATACTGTCTTTAACCTCCTGAATTTGCCATGGATGTATCCCCCTTCCTAGGGTTTTGGTCTTCAATGGGGTGTATTTTTTTGGAACATCTTGAAAAGGTTGTTTAAGTTTTTCCTACTGTTCACTTATCTCTATATTTTTTAGGTATTTGCCCAATTAACCTTATCCAGTTCACCCCCCACACCTATGCAATTGGATTTACGTTGAAGATCTTTGTTTGCAATTGTTTGTTTGCATCAATTTCAAATGTAACATGGAATTCAGAAGTATTATGATCACTATTTCCCAGGAAATATTTTGCTGCGACATTACTAATTAACTGTAATAAATTGATGAGTCCCACTCAGTGAGGCTATAGAACATAAAAACTTTACCCCTAAAGCAATAAATGACAATATATATAAAAATAGGGCCCGACAAAATAAATAAACACCTCTACACTACTCCTCTCAGTTCCAGTTGGCAAACTTTCCTGACCAGGATACATATTGTCATACTTGATTGGCTCAGCTTCCCACTTGAAAGCTCTATAGGGGCTGACCCTACCATGTGACCCTCAGGGAACACTCCCTTAAAGGGACCATGCTGCCACATTCCTTCATCCCTAACTCCTGAAGTCAGCTAAAGAAAAAACAAAAAAGAAAGCATAGAACATAGAACATAGAACACTACAGCACAGAACAGGCCTTTCGGCCTTCAATGTTGCGCCGACCAATATAAAAAGCAATGACCCTCCAAACTAAACCATTCCCTTCTCCTCCATATACTTATCAACTAACCTCTTAAATGCCACCAAACTTGGCGCATCTTGTGGCACCTGCCATAGGCAGGGCATTCCACTCCCGAACCACCCTCTGGGTAAAGAACCTACCTCTGATATCCGTCCTATAACTATCACCCCTTAATTTAAAGCTGTGTCCCCTTGTGCTAGCTTTCTCCATCCCAGGAAAAAGGCTATCACTGTCCACCCTATCTAAACCTCTAATCATCTTATATGTTTTGATAAGGTTCATTAACTCTAACAACAAATTACAAACAAAAATCAAGGAAATCCCCCACGACAACTTGTCATAAATTTAATCTATCTGGTCACTTGAGAACTTATGGAGAATGGGTTGGTATATTTTAAACCTCCAGCCATCTTTGTAGAGAGATCTTCAATTTTAGGAATGAGATATCTGTCTATTTGAGTTCCTCTATTAATTGTCAATTTGTAGTTCCCCATAAATTCTTTCATTCAGGTTTAGGATAAGGACTATGGATGCGACCCAAATCTTATAGTCATTTGAGCTCGATTTCAACTTCATGATGAAGCACATAAGAAAGCACATGACATGCTTGCCTTCATTGGCTGAGTATTGAGTACAAGAGTTGGCAAATCATGTTACAGCTATATAAAACCTTGGTTAGGACGTACTTGCAGTTTTGGTCGCCACATTACCTGAAGGATATGGAAGATTTGGAGAGAGTGCAAAGGTTCACAAGGCTGTTGCCTGGTCTCAAGGATGTTTGCTCTGAGGAGACGTTGAATAAACTAGTTTATCCCTAGTTTTATCATTAATATCTGCGCTAAGAAACTCACTAAAACATTGTACAAACTCATCTTCTAAATCATTCTTGCAAATTTGATTGTCTCAATCGATATCATAGAACCATTGAATCCCTACAGTGCAGAAGGAGCATTTGGCCCATCGAGTCTGCACTAACTCTCCAAAAGGGCATCTTACCCAGGCCCTCTCCCTGACTTATCCCTATAACCCCACATGTTAACTGTAGCTAATCCATCTAAACTATACATCTTGGGACACTAAGGGCAGTTGATAGAATTCCTATAGTGCAGATGGTGGCTATTTGGTCCATCAAGTCTCACCAACAACAATCCCACCCTGTCCCATAACCGCATATATTTACCCTGCTAATCCCCTGATACTAAGAGGCAATTTAGCATGCCCAATCCATCTAACCTGAACATTTTCAGAGTGTGTGAAGAAATCGGAACACCTGGAGGAAACTCATGCAAACACCCAAGGCTGGAATTGAACCCTAGTGCCAGGCACTGTGAGACAGTAGTGCCAACCACTGTGCTAGGCCTTTCCATCTAACCTGCACATCTTTGGATTAAATTTCCCTACAACTATGATCATTTCTTTTTCCACAATAATTTCTCATTTAATGCTCTGCCTGATGGTATAAGTATTGTTTAGAGGTCAATTAACTACTCCTGCCAGTATTTTCTGGACTTTTGCTATTCTTCTTTATTTTCACCCATACTAATTCTACCTCATGGCCATTAGATATCAGATCCTTTCTCACTGATGTCATTACGTCATGCTTTAGTATAAATGTTACTCTATCTCTATAGTTGATCAACTGGGGCCCCCATAGAGGTATCACAAGCAGATGTCTAAATGTCTCCACCCAAGTCCTAGCGCCAGGCACTAGGGTTCAATTCCGGCCTTGAGTGTTTGCATGGGTTTCCTCCCAGTGTTCCTTAGTGTCCCAAGATGTGTAGTTTAGATGGATTAGCTATGGTTAATGGTTAATATGCGGGATAAGTCAGGGAGAGAATTGTTGGCTCCTGTAGCATTGAAACTAATGGCACTACAGGGCAGAATTTAGGAGTCAACATTTTTTAGAGACTTTCGATATTTGAACCAATTTTTGAAAAGGCTTTGTTGTGAAGTGTGGAGACATATGTATTCTAATGAAGTGAATTACATAAATACATATTCATTATCCATTATATCACTGTGACTGTACAGCACTGGCATTGCTATTTAATTTGCATGTAATTGTTAACTTCTTTTCAAACTTGAAATAACAGTTAATGAAATAAGTGATTAAAATTATGTGGCAAAATTATTTTTAATTTAACCACTTTTCAATCTGCATAAATGACATTAAATTGTTCTGTATTTTAAAAATGCTGTAAACATGAATTACATTAATTTGCAAAGAACATCTGACTTTTGAGCATTAGTGGCAGAATAGTTATTTTTACAGATTATTCCAACTTTCTGCATGTCTGCTAAGTAAAAATACCACTCTTTCAACACGGAAAATGATATGTATCATCAGTAAGCATCAGTTGTAAGTTCCATATTGAGCTGAACTCCACAGTGGCCTAACCTGAGTAAAAGAGTGGTAATTACTGTACAATAATTTACTGCTACTTTGGAATTTAATTGGTGAAAAATATGTACAAAAATAATGAACACAGGGCTCGGCTGCACATTTTTTTAAATTCTTTTTGGAATTCTTTTTGGTAATGTTACAATTGTGCAATTAGAATAAATTGATCTTGAATGGCAACGTCCTCCCATTATTGTTGAAGGCTGATCATCCTGCATTTACTGAATAAAACATAACAGAAAGGTTTCATTCTCATTCTGAAATGTTATTATTCAAATTAAAGTTGTCTCCAACAGTACTTAATTGATATGCTCTAAATTACGTAAGTACACTAATTACATCAGAATAACAAGAACAAAATGATTGAAGTTTCCTTAATGAACAAACAGATTGAGCTTCATTGATTTTACTACATTTAACAGTGTCTCTGTGTGGTTGGAATCAACATTCAATAATTTAATTTCTCTTTGCATTGATTTTAACTTTTTGCCAGTGTCAGCCATACCTCAGTTAATTACACTGTGAATTCTGAGGTTGGAGGTTATAGGTTCAAGTTCTATTCCGGGGATATAAATGGGTTCATGTTCCACTGTAGGGATGGAATGCAGCTTGGGCATGGAGTATATTGTGAGTTTGGTGAGTAGGGAGTTTGGTGAATAGTGGAAGGAAGTGTTCCTTTCTTTTTCAGCCTCCAAATGTTGATGGGTCTCTAGCTAAGGGAGAATAACTCAGCTCATGCAGTGAGTATCCATTGTATGCATAAGTAGCTGTCTAATAGAAAAATGCAAACATAAATAACCCTTAAGGCCAAAAGCCCTGTTTCTGAGCTGTAATTTTCTATGGTTTTCTATGGTCAACTATCTATGGAAAACAGGAAAAGAAGCTGATTGATGAGAGCCATATTTTACTCGCAATTTAGAACATAGAACATATGTTCTACTTGCACTTTGTTTCAAAATAAGGCAGGATGGCTTTACTGAGTGAAATATGTTTCCTGTGGTATGTGGAAAGTTGTGAACACCTTGACAAAGATATCTGCAGGAAATGTCAGGAGCTGCAGAAACTTGAGCTCCGGGTTTCAGAACTCAAGCAGCAGCTGAAATCACTTTGTCACATCTACATGGGTGAGAACTACATGAATGGCACATTTAGGGAGTTGGTCATACCTCAGGTTAGGGACATGCAGACAGAGAGGGAATTGGTGACCATCAGAAAGGAGAGAAGGACCAAGTACATTGGGCAGGAGTCCTCTGAATCAAGTGGAAGATGTGGCACTGGGGAAGTATTTTGGCTGCATGATCATAAGCTTGTTACTTTGAACATAATTATGCAAAATGACAAAGATGGAACAGGAAATAAAGTTTTGAATTGGGGTAAGGGTAATTTTACGAAATGAGTTAGCAAAAGTGGACTGAAATTGGAAAAGGATCAGAGCGATGAGAAGCATCTTGAGGAGTTCAAAGTAAGCATGTTCCACAAAGAAGCAGGGTGGTCTGACCTGACAGAGCCTCCTGGATGGCGAGGAGCTTACAGGGTAAGGTATAACAGCAAAGGCAAGCTTATGTAAGAGGCTGAGAACTCACTATTATAGAAAACCCAAGGTGGATTTGCAGATCTATAAACATGGACAGAGATCGCGGGTAGAGGTGGGAACATTGGGGTGGCGGCGTGGGCTCGTTGGGCCGAAGGGTCTGTTTCCCATGCTGTTTTGTTCTTTGTTCTTTGTTCTATAGTGATGAGGACCATCAGAGGATGCAGTAAGGTATAGATCATTTGGAGACTTTGGCAGAGAGATAGCAGATGGAATTTAATCTGGACAAATGTGAGGTAATGTATTTTGGAAGGTCTAATGCACAAAGGAAATATACAGTAAAAGGCAGAACCCTTAAGATATTGATAAGCAATGGGATTTGTGTGTACAGATACACAAGTCACTGCAAGTGGCCATGCAGGTGGAGAAGGTAGTCAAGAAGGCATATGGCATGCTTGCCTTCATTGGCCAGAGTATTGAGTTTAAAAATTGGCAAGTCATGTTGCAGCTTTATAGAACTTTAGTTAGACTGCACTTAGAATATAGTGTTCAATCGCCACAATACCAGAAGGATGTGGGGGCTTTGGAGACGGTACAGAAAAGATTTACAGGATGTTGCTTGGTATGGAGGGCATTAGCTATGAGGACAGATTGAAAAAATTTAGTGTGTTCTCACTGGAGTGTCAGAGATTGAGGGGAGACCTGATAGAAGTCTGCAAGATTGATAGGCATGGACAGAGTGGATAATCAGAAACTTTCTCCCAGAGTGGAAGAGTCTATTATTACAGGGCATAGGTTTAAGGTTTAAAGGAGATATACAAGGCAGAATTTTTACACAGAGACTAGTGTGTGCCAGTACTCATTGCCAGAAAAGGTAGTGGAAGCGGATAGGGTAGTGACTTTTAAGAGGCGTCTTGACAAGTACATGAATAGGATGAGAATAGAGGGATATGGTCCTGGAAAGATAATGGGTTTAGTTAAGTTGGTCATCTTGGTCGGTGCAAGCTTAGAGACCTAAAGGGCCTGTTCCTTTGCTGTAATTTTCTTTGATCTAAACTGAAGGACAAATTAAGAAAGGCAGCTCCTTAAAGGGAATTGCCTAAAACAAAAACAAGTCACAAGTGAAACTTAAAACATAATGACCAAAAGATGATTAAAACCCTGCATGGAAGGCTTCAATGGTGCCCATGAACACTTTGTGTTGCATCTCCAGGATATCTGGTTGTGAAAGTAACCACGGTAGAGGGTCAGAGAGTCAGGTTGGATGACTCCCTTGATCAATCACTGACTGGACCTGTTGATACTGAGTCTGGCTGGGTATAGAAGCATGTTCACAAGGAGATCATGCTTCTTCTCTGTCCCTCTCAAACCAGGTGCCTGTAGATCAGGAGTGTGGGACTGAAGTGTAAACAAAACTGAAATGAAAGATTTTTTTAAAAATAACTGAAAAAGGAATGCAGCCCCAGGCAACCTCTGTAAACATGGCCCAAGGCTTCCACAAGAGTACAAAAAGGGTAGGTTTCTTGGAAGTTCATGAACCTTTAATCGTATCGAACTGCTGTAGGCAACACCCTCCAACCCAGGTATCCGTTAAAGGGAAGGATCCCTCTGTAGAGATACTGCTACTGTACAACGACAAGGCATGCCTCAGCGTGTGTGAGCAACAGGCGAAGTGAGAGGTATAGCAGCAGCCACACAGTAAACCCCTTCATACAAAGGGCGCAGAGGGTATTTCCATGAGACAGCTCAGGATGTGGGCACCAGCTCCCAAGGAATGGTTAACACATCCGTACCTGACTGCCCTCCCTAAGCGAAAAATTCAAACCTCAGCAGTAACCCAGTGCAGTGTTTTGTCCCAGAAAAATTGCACTAGTGTTCTCTAGATGTTTGTGAAAAAGTGAGGAGAGGGGGGTCAAAATGACCACCCATAACCTCAACGTGGAGACAATCAGCTGATTTATGCCGAGAACTGTGAGACAGCACTTCTGTCCAGTGATTCACGTTGACCTTGACCTCCAGGTCCTGCCAATTCTGTTACCTTGGATCCATGGTGACAGACAATCTATCTCATGATCAGTATAGCCTGTGCGTTTGGCATTTTGTTGTATGGCTGTGCAACAGACAATTTACAACTCTCCAGAAAAGAAGTGGAACAACTTGAATCTTCACTGTTTGTAATGCATGTGGACTCTTTATGGAAGGCCAAAGTCACAAATCAACAGAAAATCAACAGAATTTTTCCCAAATATGTGGCACTGACCAAGGACTTTGCTGACTTGGGCATTTTTACAAGATGGTTATATACCCAATGATTTTTGATATAATGAGGTAACTGGAGCCAGAAGACAAATAGACACTAAACTCTACTTCAAGGATGCTTGCAAACTGTGATCTAAATGTTCTAAACTTCAATTTTCATACATGAGTCATACTCACTGAAAACAGATGAAAATGGTGGCATTGCCAATGAGCTTGTGTGCATCACCATGACCATCAGTGACTACTGCAGTTTGGCAATAATGTACAATAATATCTGATAACCACTTTATACATGGCACTTGTGGCAGAATCTGCTTCTCACTGATTGGTCTCTCCAGCCATTAACAAAAGTATGAAGCTCCCATCCTCGTGCATGGCTGTCATTTTATATAAAAGAAAGGATGCCAACAATGAATGATATGAATTCAAAAGTCTTTCTTTTTACTATTAATGGGCACTTGAAACATTAGAAAAACACCCTGGAGCAATCAGAGCCTTGTATTCCATCATGGGACATACGTAGTTTAAGTGCCGAGGTGCCTCTTTGCTAACAAAAGCCAAAAGTCCAGGAGTTAAAGCATCCGGTAGAAATGGCTGAGGGACTTCACTGGTGCATTCTGGGAGGAATTGGATCAGCAACGTTTACCAAGAAATGGGAAGCAAAAGATTTGGTGTCAAGGAATGGTAAACCCCAAAACCTTGCATTAGTGTTTCCCTCCGTCTCTCCTCTAACCCAAAAAAAAAAGACCACTGTGAGATGGTAAAAGTGAAGGTAAGATTTTTATAAATTTTCTCAAATAATTTAATTGGTGGTTGAAATGTTGGTTGGTGGGGTTAAGTGTGGCATTTGTGAGATGTGGGAGATCCGTGACATTTCCAGTGACTCAGACATCTATGTCTGCAGGAAGTGCACCCAATTGCAGCTCCTTACAGACTGTGTGGATAGGTTGGAGCAGCAGCTGGATGCCCTTAGGAGCATGAAGGCAGAAAGCAGCATAGATAGGAGCTTTAGAGACGTGGTCACACCCAAGGTGCAGGCAGATAGATGGGTGACCGCTAGAAGGAGCAAGCAATCAGTGCAGGAGTCCCTTGTGGTCATCCTCCTCTATAATAAGTGTACCGTTTTGGATACTGATGGGGGTGATGGGCTATCTGGGGATACCAGCACCAGCAACCATATTGAATACATGGTTTGACATGGCTGTACTTGGAGTATTGCATACAGTCCTGGTCGCCACGTTATAAGAAAAATATGGAGGCATTGGAAAGGGTGCGGAGGAGGTTTACCAGGATGTTGCCTGGGTAGGTCTTATGAGGAAAGGCTGAGGGACTTGAGGTTATTTTCATTAGAGAGAAAAAGGTGAAGAGGTGACCTAATTGAGGCATACAAGATGATCAGAGGGTTAGATAGGGTGGCCTTTTTTCTGAGATGGTGATGGCTAACACAAGGGGACACAGCTTTAAATTAAGGGGTGGTAGTTATAGGACTGATATCAGAGGTAGATTCTTTACTCAGAGGATAGTAAGGGCATGGAATGCCCTGCCTGCAGCAGTTGTGGACTCGCCAACTTTAAGGGCATTCAAATGGTCAGTGAATAGGCATATGGATAACATTGGAATAGTTTAGGTTAGAGGGTCATTGAATTGGTTCCACTGGTCGGTGCAACATCGAGGGCCAAAAGGCCTGCACTGTGCTGTAATGATCAAGGGATTGGATAGGGTGGATAGTGAGAGCCTTTTTCCTCGGATGGTGATGACCAACATGAGGGGACATAACTTTAAATTAAGAGGTGGTAGTTATAGGACGGATGTCAGAGGCAGGTTCTTCACACAGAGGGTGGTGAGGGCATGGAATGCCCTGCCTGCAGCAGTTGTGGACTTGCCTACTTTGGGGGCATTCAAATGGTCGGTGGATAGGCATATGGATGATATTGGGATAGTTTAGGTTAGAGGGTCCACTGGCCGGCGCAACATCGAGGGCCGAAGGGCCTGTACTGCACTGTAATGTTCTATGTTCTATGTAATGTTCAATGTTAGAACATAGAACATAGAACACTACAGCACAAACAGGCCCTTCGGCCCACAAGTTGTGCCGAACACATCAAAACCTACCCAGCCATAGATCTGTCTATAACCCCCAATCCCATTGGATCCCATATACTCATCCAGAAGTCTTTTAAAAGACCCCAGCGAGTTCGCCTCGACCACCACCTACGGCAGCCGATTCCATTCACTCACCACCCTCTGAGTGAAAAACTTTCCCCTAGCATCCCCTCTGTACTTGCTTCCCTGCACATTAAATCTGTGCCCTCTCGTCGCGACCATTTCAGCCCTGGGAAATAGTCTCTGATAGTCCACCCTATCTATTCCTCTCAACATCTTGTAAACCTCTATCAGGTCGCCTCTCAACCTTCGTCTCTCCAGGGAGAACAGTCCCAGCTCCCTCAACCTGTCTTCATAAAGCATGCCTCCCAATCCAGGCAACATCCTTGTAAATCTCCTCTGCACTCTTTCAATAGCTTCCCCGTCCTTCCTATAGTGAGGCGACCAGAACTGCGCACAGTACTCCAAGTGTGGTCTGACAAGGGTCCTATAAAGCTGCAGCATTACCTCCTGACTCCTGAACTCAATCCCTCGGTGAATGAAGGCCAGTACACCGTAAGCTTTCTTAACCACATCCTCCACCTGGGAGGCCGATTTGAGAGTCTTATGGACCCGGACCCCAAGATCCCTCTGCTCTTCCACACAGCTAAGACTCCTACCTTTGATAGTGTACTCATTCATCCCGTTGGATCTGCCAAAATGGACCACAACACATTTATCCACATTGAAGTCCATCTGCCACTTCTCCGCTCAGTCTTGCATCCTGTCGATGTCCTGCTGCAACTTTTGACATCCCTCCAGACCATCCACAACACCGCCAACCTTTGTGTCATCGGTGAACTTACTCACCCATCCCTCCACTTCCTCACCCAGGTCATTTATGAAAATGACAAACAGCAAGGGTCCTAGAACAGATCCCTGGGGCACTCCACTGGTGACCAACCTCCATGCAGAAAAAGAGCCATCCACAACCACCCTCTGCTTCTGCAGGCAAGCCAGTTCTGGATCCACAAGGCCAAAGCCCCTTGGATCCCATGCCTCTCACCTTCTCAAGAAGTCTTGCATGGGGGACCTTATCAAACGCCTTGCTGAAATCCATGTAAACCACGTCCACTGCTCTTCCTTCGTCAATGTGTTCAGTCACATTTTCGAAGAACTCAGTTAAGCTTGTAAGGCACGACCTGCCTTTTACAAAACCATGCTGACTATTTCTAATCGACCTAAACTTCTCCAAATGCTCATAAATCTTGTCCCTCAGAAGCCTCTCCATCAGCTTACCAACTACTGAGGTCAGACTCACTGGTCGGTAATTTCCAGGACTATCCCTGTTCCCTTTCTTGAAAATAGGGACCACATCCGCAATCCTCCAATCCTCCGGAATCTCTCTCGTCTCCATCAATGACACAAAGATCATCGCAGGGGCTCTGCAATGACATCCCTCACCTCCCACAATAACCTGGGGTACATCCCATCTGGTCCTGGAGACTTGTCTATCTTGATAGCATTTAGAAGTTCTAACACATCCGCTTCCTTAATATCTACATACTCAATCTTTTCAGTCTGCCGCAAACTTGTAGTGCATCGTCCCAGATCACTTTCCACCGTGAATACTGAGGCAAAGTACTCATTAAGCACCTCTGCCATTTCTTCTGGTTCCATACACACTTTTCCCCCTTCACCTTTTATAGGTCCTATCCCTTCTCTTCTCATCCTTTTACTTTACACATATTTGTAGAAGGCTTTGGGATTCTCCTTAATCCTACCAGCCAAGGCCTTCTCATGACCCCTTCTGGCTCTCCTAATTTCCTTTTTAAGCTCTCTTCTATAAGCCTTATACTTCTCTAGATCCCCAACATCTCCTAGCTCTTTGAACCCTTTATACACCTTTCTTTTCTTCCTGACTATGTTCACCACAGCCTTCGTGCACCACGGTTCCCGCGTCCTACCAAAACCTCCTTGTCTCACCGGAACGTTGTCATGCAGAGCTTCAGACAAGCATTCCTTGAATATCTGCCACCTTCCTTCTGTGCTTTTCCCCAAGAACACCTCCTTCCAGTTTATTCGCCCCTACATCTGCCTGATGTCTTCATATTTCCCCTTATTCCAGACAAACACCTTCCTAGCCTGCCTGATCCTATCCTTTTCCAATGGAAGGGTGAAGGAGATAGAATTATGATCTCCATCCCCAAGATGCTCTCCTACCGAGAGATCCATCACCTGTCCTGGTTCATTAGCTAGTACCAGTTCCAGTACAACCTCTCCTCTCGTAGGCTTGTCCACGTGCTGTGTCAGGAAACCCTCCTGAACACACCTAACAAACTCCTCCCCATCCAAACCCCTTACCCTTGGGATATTCCAGTCGAATATCCCAAGGGTATGTTCTATGTGACCATCCCATGTTCTATGTGACCTTCCTGGCGCCAGGATCCAAGATGTCTCTGAATGGGCAGAAAGCATTCTGAAGAGAGATGGTGAACAGCCAGAGGTTGTGGTACATATTGGTAACTAACAACACAGGCAGGAAGAATGATGAGACTCTGCAGCAGCAGTTTAGGGAGTTAGGTAGAAAGTTAAAAAGCAGCACCTCGAGGATTGTACTCTCAGGATTACAATCTGTGCCACGTGCTGGTGAGGCTCGCAATAGGAAGATAATGCAGCTCAACACATGGGTAACAGGCGGTATAAGAAGGAGGGTTTCAGATATCTGGACCATTGGGGTGTCTTCTCCAGCAGGTGGGACCTGTGCAAGAAGGACGGGTTGCATCTAAACTGGAACAGCATAAATATTCTGGCTGGGCGGTTTGCTAGTATCACACAGGAGGATTTAAACTAGTTTGGCAGAGGGGTGGGACCAAAGCAATGTTGAATTAGCTGAAGGGGAACAAGAGAGTAGGGCCAATAAGACTTAGAGAAACAGCAGGCAGCGTGGGATTGCTAATCAGAGAGGGTGTGATGGACTGAAGTGCATCTGTTTCAATGTGAGAACTGTAGTTAAGGCAGATGAACTTTGAGCTTGGACTAATACTAGAAACTACAATGTTGTTGCCATTACAGAGACTTGGTTCAGAGAAGGACAGGATTGGCAGCTTAACATTCCAGGGTACAAATGTTTCAGGCAGGATAGAGGGGGATGTAAAGGGTTGGGGGAGTTGCAGTACCGATTAAGGAAAATATCACAGCTATACTCGGGGAGGAAGGGGATATGGGTAGAGCTCAGGAATAGGAAAGGTGTAGTCACAATGTTGGGGATTTGCAATAGGTCACCCAACTGCCAGCAGGGGATTGAAGAACAGATATGTAGGCAGATTTTGGCAAAGTGTAAAAGTAACAGGGTTGTTGTGTTTGGAGATTTTAATTTCCCCTATATTGACTAGGACTCACTTATTGCTGGGGACATGAATGGGGCAGAGTTTGTAAGGAACATCCAGGAGGGCTTCCTGAAAGAGTATGTAGATAGTCCAACAAGGGTAGGGGCCATACTTCACCTGGTATTGGGAAATGAGCCCGGCCACGTAGTTGATGTTTCAGTAGAGGAGCAGTTCGGGAACAATGACAACAATTCAGTAAGTTTTAAGGCACTGATGGAAAAAAATAAGTGTAGTCCTCAAGTTAAGGTGGTAAACGATGGGAAGAATAATTATGACAATATTAGGCAGGAACTGAAGAATATAGATTGGGGGCAGATGTTTGAGGGCAAATCAACATCTGGCATGTGGGAGACTTTCAAGTGTAACTTGATAGGGATTTAGGATGATACATTCCTGGTGGATGAAGGTTAAGTATGGCACATTTTGGGAATCTTGGATAACAAGAGATATTGTGAGCCTAATCAAAGAGAAAAAGGAAGCATTTGTCAAAGCTAGGAGGCTGAGAAAGCATAAAGCAAGTGTGGAATACAAGGAAAGTAGAAAGAAACTTAAGCAAAGAGTAAGAAGGGCTAAAAGGGGTCATGAAAAAGCATTGACCAGCAGGATTAAGAAAAATCCCAAGGCTTTTTATAAGTATATAGAGAGCAAGAGGGTAGCCAAGGAGAGGGTTGGCCCAATCAAGGTCAAGCGAGAGAATCTATGGGTGGAGCCAAAGAAAATGAGTGAGATTTTAAGTGAGTATTTTGTATCAGTATTCACCAAAGAGATGGACTTGGTAGATGATGAATCTGGGAAAAGATGTGTAGATAGTTTGAATCATGTTGAGATCAAAAAGGAGGAGGTATTGGAGTTCTTGAGAAACATTAAGGTAGACAAGTCCCCAGAGCCTGATGGGATATACCCCAGAATGCTGAGAGAGGCAAGGAAGGAAATTGCTGAGGCCTTGAGAGAAATCTTTGTATTTTCCCTGGTTACAGCGGAGATTCTAGAGGATTGGAGAATAGACAATGTTGTTCCTTTGTTTAAGAAGGATAGCAACAATAATCCAGGTAATTACAGGCCATCAGTGGTAGGGAAACTATTGGAGAGGATTCTTCAAGATAGGCTTTATTCCCACTTGGAAGTAGGTGGATGTATTAGAGCAAGGCAACATGGTTTTGTGAAGGGGAGGTCGTGTCTCACAAACTTCATTGGGTTTTTTGAGGAAGTGACGAAGATAATTGATGAGGACAGGGTCATGGATGTTGTCTACATGGACTTCAGTAAGGCTTTTGACAAGGTCCCTCATGGCAGACTGGTGAAGAAGGTGAAGTCGCATGGGATCAGAGGTGAGCTGGCAAGGTGGATACAAAACTGATTCGGTCAAAGAAGACAGAGGCTAGCAGTGGAAGGGTGTGTTTCTGAATGGAGGGCTGTAACAAATGATGTTCCTCAGGGATCAGTGCTGGGACCTTTGCTGTTTGTCATATATATATAAATGATTTGGAGGAAAATGTAACTGGATTGGTTGATAAGTTTGCGGACGACACAAAAGTCGTTTTTGCGGATAGCAATGAGGACCATCAGAGGATAGAACAAGATATAGATCAGTTGGCAACTTGGGTGGAAAGATGGCAAATGGAGTTTACTCTGGACGGATGTGAGGTAATGCATTTTGCAAGGTCTAATACCGGTAGGAAATATACAGTAAATAGCAAAACCCTTAAGACTATTGATTGGCAAAGGGATCTGGGTGTACAGGTAAACAGGTCACTGAAAGTGGAAATGCAGCTGGAGAAGCTAGTGA
This sequence comes from Sphyrna mokarran, assembly GCA_024679065.1. Taxonomy (NCBI): domain Eukaryota; kingdom Metazoa; phylum Chordata; class Chondrichthyes; order Carcharhiniformes; family Carcharhinidae; genus Sphyrna; species Sphyrna mokarran. Next base: position 138,016,036 of record JAGIQG010000001.1, read on the forward strand.
AGAAGGCATATGGCATGCTTGCCTTCATCAGCCAGGTTATTGAGTTTAAAAATTGGCAAATCATGTTGCAGCTTCATAGAACGTTAGTTAGGCCGTACTTGGAATATAATTCTGGTTTCCACACTACCATAAAGATGTGGAGGCTTTAGAGAGGGTACAGAAAAGATTTACCAGGATGCCTGGAATGGAGGGCATTAGCTGTGAGGAGAGGTTGGAGAAACTTGGTTTGTTCTCACTGGAGTGACGGAGGTTGAAGGGAGACCTGATAGGAGTCTACAAGATTATGAGAGGCATGGACACAATGGATAGTCAGAAACTTTTCCCAGGGGAGAAGAATCAATTACTAGGGGACAAAGGTGTAAGGTGTGAGGAGCAAGTTTTAAAGAAGATATACAAGGCAAATCTTTTACACAGAGAGTAATGAGTGCCTGGAACTCATTGCTGGGGGGAGTTGTGGAAGTAGATACAGTAGTGACTTTTAAAAGGCATCTTGACAAGTAAATGAATAGGATGGAAATAGAGAGATGAGGTCTCTGGAAGGGTAGGGGGTTTTAGTTAATTCGGGTAACATTGTTGGTGCACGGTTGGAGGGCCGAAGGGCCTGTTTCTGTGCTGTAATTTTCTTTGTTGTTTGTACTTCCCCCTTTTGGAAGCATAACGATGCTGTCAACAGTGCTACCCATTCTCTGCTTAGTATTAACAAAAATTCACCTTCAGCAATCAGGTAGAAATGCACATCAAGTTGCTCTCCATTTTGACTACTTGTTAACAAGGGCTGCCTGAGATTTAATAGCTAATGTCATCCATGACTGTTCTCCAGCTTTAATCTCTCCTTAGATTTAGCCTCCAATTCTAAAATTGATGTTGGTAGTCATGTGCTCAGGATGGCCAGGCCTTCATAATGGATTACCTTCCAGAAGTTCGATCTTTATTTAGCGATGGCTACTGTGCAGTGGCAACAGAGAGAAGTGTTCTACCATGAATTAAGGGCATCATCTATGTTCCAAAAGCATTGCAATAAGAACATGTGGCACATTTACAAAACGTTAAGTAAGAGTTAAAAACAAAAAAAGCAAGCTTTACACGTCTTGACTGCATTGGTTCAACTTAAACATATTTGCTTTCCTGATGATTAGCTTGTTAAGCAGTAGTGAATGGAAAAGATGCAGATTTATTCAGATAGCTATGGTTTACTGTCTTTGCTGAGACAGCTGATCAAAAGCTTTTAAGATTGAGGAATTGCATCACTTGCCAAGTAATTGATCACTGTACAATTGATTGCATTTATTTTACAGGCCATTTAGAAGTTAACCTCAGCTAACTTAATAACTCTGGAATAATTTCTTTCCAATAAATCCCAAAATAGGAGCAAAAGTCTGAGCTATCATTAAGATATAATATCCAATATTGCTTTAAAATGTAATATATTTGTTTATTAAACGTAGCCAAGACAAGGAAGATTTTTCTCATTATATTGGCATGAAGAATGCAAACCATAAAATTGTTCATGATATTTTGAATTTTCTGAATTCGTTATGAAGGCATCAATCTTATTTTCAATTCTATAAATTTGATTATTTTTCAATTCTGTTGACAAATAGCAAGCTTGGCTCTGTTTTAACTCTAAAACGATAACAGGAGATATATGGTTGACAACTGAGGATTTGAATCTGACCTGTTACTAACAATTATAATAGCTGTGATAGGTGAATTTCCCTCCTACACACTACAATTAGGATCAAACATTGTACAGTTCTCCAGTTTGGTTCTTGGTATCTTTACCTATCAACAGATCATTTTTCATATGATTTTATATTTCCAATGGCAAAATCCTGGTTTTAATGCAACATTGAAATATATTTGAGTGCTGTTTTCAACACAATGCTACCTGCATCAAATTCCTAGTTAATTATTTGAATAAACCTATCTATTTTAAACAATCAGGTCTACAATTGCCACACCATTTTCAGTGTCATTTCACGATAATAGAAAAGATGAACTTTCTTCAACAACAAGATGGAGTATTATTTGTTTTTTGACCCAAACTTCCCAGAATTCTCTTGCACTCTTCTGATATTTTCCTGCAGAGTCTGGAGTTTAGAAGACTGAGAGGGAATCTCATAGAAACTTATAAAATTCTAACATGTTTAGACAAGGTCGATTCAGAAAGAACATTCCTGATGGTAGGGGACTCCAGACTTAGGGGTCATAGCTTGAGGATAAAGGGTAAACCTTTTAGAACTGAGGTGTGGAGAAATTTCTTCATCCAGAGGGGGTGAATTAAGCAATTCACTACCACAGAATGTAATTGGGGCCAAAATGTTGTCAATTTCAAAATAAATTAGATATAGCTTCAGAGGCTAAAGGGGCCAAAGGATATGGGGTTAAGGGGGGGGGGGAAACCAGGATATTGAATTCAATGATGAGCCATTATTTAAATAAATAGCAGAGCAGGCTTGAAGGGCCAAATGGCCTTCTTCTGCTTCTAGTTTCTATGAATCACCTCATATAAATATTTTATAAATAAAGGCCTGTGACACTATGAATGGGCAATAAACGATGATCAGTCAGCAATGCCCAGATCCCACAAATGAATAAACAAAAAATTAGGTTCAAGTTTCCATCAGGAAAGTTAATTACATTTAAAGAGGACAGCATATATTAACCACTAGAAGGAAAGTGTGATTACATGCCAAACAAGATTGCTGAAATTGTCACACTAATAGAAAAGTGCAAGAACCATTATAATAAAATGCCAAATCAAAATGCCGAAAAGGGAATAAATCTAAGTACGATATATTAACCATTTCTTCATGTGGCAGACTGAGATTGTTAAAAAAAAGCCTTGTTGTATTGTGATGATATCTACCTTTATACATTATAATGTAAAGAGCAAGAGTCAACGTGGGACTAGAGAGAACATAGAACATAGAACATAGAACATTACAGCACAGAACAGGCCCTTCGGCCTTCGATGTTGCGCTGACCAATATAAAAAGCAATGACCCTCCAAACTAAACCATTCCCTTCTCTTCCATATACTTATCAACTAACCTCTTAAACGCCACCAAACTTGGCGCATCTACAACTGCTGCAGGCAGGGCATTCCACTCCCGAACCACCCTTTGGGTAAAGAACCTACCTATGATATCCGTCCTATAACTATCACCCCTTAATTTAAAGCTGTGTCCCCTCGTGCTAGCTTTCTCCATCCTAGGAAAAAGGCTATCACTGTCCACCCTATCTAAACCTCTAATCATCTTATATGTTTCGATTAGGTCCCCTCTTAGCTGCCTCCTTTCTAACGAAAGCAACCTCAAATCCCTCAGCCTCTCTACATAAGACCTGCCCTCCATACCAGGCAACATCCTGGTAAACCTCCTCTGTACCCTCTCCAATGCCTCCACATCTTTCTTATAATGTGGGGACCAGAACTGCACACAATACTCCAAATGCGGCCGCACTAGAGTTTTGTACAGTTGCAACATGAAGAGAGTTACACTTCCACAGAGTAAATTATGTTGGCACGTGGACAGAGAACAATCTACAGCTGAATTCAGTAAGAAACATACCTGTATGGAACAGTTCCATGCAACACCATATTTGGAACTGCACAGAATTAAGGTAATAATAAAAATGCTTATGGGTTTGGACACAAAAGCCTATGATCTCATCAATGAACCACCACCATAGTAGTGAATAAAAACCCATATTGAATACATGGTTTGACATGGTGTTATTATACATTGTAAAGCAATGTATCTGTGTAATTAGTCACATGATGTGCTGTGACATCATCAGAGACATTCATATGTTGTATCTCTCCTGTTTTCGCATGGAATGCCATTTTGCTTGGGATTTAAGTAAGCTTGTGTGGGAGATTAGGAGGAATGGCTGATAAATCTTCTGGTGTACACACTTTGAAAATTTGAAAATCCTTCAGATCTAAAGAAGGTAGAACTAGACCTCTTCGTGGGAATAGCCAGATGATTAATTTAGGGCAGTTAGTAACAGTTCCAATGGTTCGTTTTTTAAACAGGGAAGGCAGAGATTTTCAAAACAAGCTTATCAGTGCCTTAGAATGGTATGCCATTTTGTTCTGTATACTTGGGAGATAAAGTAATTGTAGTAGCTTGGGGAAAGGCTGTTGCCGTGTCTTGTTTTCTTTTTTGTGTTTACAGATCAAGGGGGACAGGTGCAGGTCAAGCCAAGAGAGCTGGATTGTAAGTTGCAGTAGCTCTGCAGTATTGAGTAGACATCTCTGTGTGATATCACAGGTGAGTGATGAGTAGATGAGTCATTCTCTTTTCTCCTTTCTGACATTGTAAGTGAAGACTAGGTAGAAAATGAAAAAATGTGTAAAGATTAATGGTATAAGTAAAAACAAATTGAAATTCTAGATTAACTAAATTTAAGTAAAATCAAATTGAAATTCTAGATTAAATAAATTCTAATTAAATTAAATAGGGATGCAAGCCAGGCGATGTGTTGGAGCTGCATCATATGGGAATGATGGACCCCATTATGGTTCATAATGACTAAGTCTGCAGCAAATGTTGGCTGATGGAAGAACTTTGGCTCAGAGTTAGTGAACTGGAGTCTGAGCTTCAGACATTGCAATACTTCAGGAGGGGAAGATTTATTCGAATGCTGAGTTTCAGGAGGCAGTCACACCCCTTAGATTAACTGCCTTACATTCTGTCAGTTGTTGGGGATCACTGAGGCACTGTTGTTAGCACTACTGCCTCACAACGCATGGATTCCACAGTCCAAAGATGTGCAAGTTAGGTGCATTGGACATGCTAAATTAGTGTCCTGGGATGTTTAGGTTAGATGGAATAGCAGGATAATTATGTGGGGTTGCAAGGATAGGGCCTGGGTGGGATTGTTGTTGGTGCAAACTTGATGAGCTAAATGGCCTCCTTCTGCACTTTAGGGTTGCTATGATTCTACGAATTGAGCCAGTGGGCTGATGAATTGCAGGTGGAATTTAATTTATATTAATGCAATTGATGCATTTTGGTAGATCGAACCAAGATAGGACTTACTCAGTTAACAGTAGGGCTTGGGGATAGTTATAAACCAAAGAGGTCTCCGAGTACAGATTCATAGCTCCTTGAAAGTGGAGTCACAGGATGTTGAAGAAGGCATTTGGCACACTTGGTTTCACTGAATGTAGGAGTTGGGATGTTGAAGACATTAGTAAGGCCACACTTGGAATACTGTGTACAGTTCTAGTTACAATATTAGAGAAAGGCTATTACTAAGCTAGAAAAAGTGCAGAAATTATTTATTAGGATGTTACTAGCACTTGATGGTTCACGTTATAAGAAAAGGCTAGATAGACTAAGAGTTCTTTCCCTAGGAGTCATAAGGGTGACCTTGTAGAAGTCTATAAAATAATGGGGGACATAGATAAGGTAGATAGTCAACATCTTTTCCTGAGTATAAAGAAGTCTAAAACTAAAGGGCATAGGTTTAAGGTGAGAGGGAAGAGATACAAGAGGGTCCAGAAGGGCAATTTTAGCATACAGAGGGTGGTGAGTGTCTAGAATGACCTGCCAATAGTAGAGGCGGGTACAATTTTGTCTTTTAAAAGCATTTAGACAGTTAGATGGTAAGGTGGGTAGAGAGGGATATGGACCAAACATGGGCAATTGGGATTAGCTTAGTGGTAAAAGCTGGGAGGCACGGACAAATTGGGCTGAAAGCCCAGTTTCCATGTTGTAAACCTCTGTGACTCTATGACTGTGACTACACTGCCTTACAAAATTGAAACAATGCAATTTTTGACATTGTTTGAAATTATGATAATGAAATCAATGTCTCCATTAGCACCTAAGGGTGATATGCCATCACAAGGAATTAGACGGTGGAAAAATTCAAAACAACAAAATCTAAGTAAGTGGCACAGTGGGATAAAGATTAGCACTGCTGCCTAACTGCACCAGCGACCCGGGTTCAATTCTGGCCTGTGACTGTCTGTATGGAGTTTGCACATTCTCCCTGTGTTTGCTTTGGTTTCTTCTGAGTGCTCCAGTTTTCTCCCACAGTATGAAAGACGTTTTGGTTAGGTGTATTGGCCATGCCAAATTCTCCCTCAATGTATCCAAATAGGTGCCAGTGTGTGGCCATTAAGTGATTTTCACAGTAACTTCATTGCAGTGTTAATATAAGGCTATTTGTTACACTAATAAGTAAACTTCAAACTTAATTCCAGTCTTTGATGACTTGTAGAGTTTGCATGTTCTCCATGTGTCTATTTCCTCTAAGTGTTCCACTTTCCTCCCACAGTCCAGAGATGTGCAGATTAAATACCATAATAAACAGCCTCTTAGTTTCCAAAAAGTGTATTCTAGGGTGATTAGCAGCGTAAATGAGAAGGGTCATGGAGATAGGGTGGGCCTGAGTAAGATGCTTTGTCGGAGAGTTGATACAGTCTGGATGGGCCAAATGGCCTTTCTCTGCAATGTAAAGATTCTATAATTCTATAAATAGATTCTCCATGTTTCAGGTACCAAAGTTTGTAGATTACAAATTTAATTTTTATTTGAAAGTTAACATTTTAACAAATTTAAGCTATCTCCCAGTACCAGGTGATTACGCCCATGTGACTGTAAATCTGAATCAAATCATCTTTACATTGTTAACCTTATAGAATTGTTTTTAAAGCAATGAAATTGATGCTACTGTAAGATTTGCACTCATTGACAGATGCACATTCATTTCATATTATTCACTGTTTGTTTCTGCTCTTCTATGGTGGCCAGCTGTGATATTGTGGAATTGATTTATGTTTTAAAGATACTGCAACTATTCAAACAAAATGTGCATGAATTTCTAAACTACATACTGCAAACTATTTTCAACAAATCTACACAAAAGTATAAAAAAGAGGTGTGCAATCTCATTAATCATAAAAACTCTACAGTGCAGAAAGAGACCATCTGGTCCATTGAGTCTGCACTGACCATCCAGGTCCTACCTCCACATTTCCACACATATTACCCACTAATTCCTCTAACCTACGCATCTCAGGACACTGAGGAGCAATTTTAGCATGGGTAATCAACCTAACCCGCACATCTTTGGACTGTGGGAAGAAACTGAAGCATCCGAAGGAAACCCACACAGACACAAGAAGAATGTGCAAACTCCACACAAACAATAGCCCAAGCCAGGAATTGAACCCATGTCCCTGGAGCTGTGAAGCAGCAGTGCTAATCATTGTGCTACCATGCTGCCCTTTTTGAATTTTAAGCAGAAGCTTTGTGGGCCTCAGCATCTCTCTGTTCTGCAAATATTTTTTTTAAGCTGGTTCTTTACAAACACATGACAAAATATAATTTGATATTCTATACATGTTTCATGTGAGATAACTGGAAGAAAATATTTTAAAGTTAAAGGCTGTAGCCCAATTTTATTCATACTTTTATTAGCAAATTGTACAATATTTCCGTGTGCTTGGAATAGTCATATGTTAAGATGCATTTCAGCAGGCACTACAGGAGCTGAATATCATTAGGGACTGAATAGAGGTGCTGAATTTATTGTTTTTTTTCAATTCTCGTAGTCATTATGAAGTTATTGTTTGTATTTCCCACCAGCAGAACAAATAGCAATGTCAAAGCACAGCAGTTGACAAGAAAAGCAAATATCAAACAGGCTGAGCCTATCTGGAAATACAAAGTGGAAGTATAATAGACAGGAGCCTGGCTAGAAAGGTATAATTAAGAGTTGGATCGATATCACCTCCATACTTCATAATTATGTGAATGCTGGATGGAGAAACTAACTTGGACTTTCCTATTCTTATTTATCTGGCAATTGTCTGTGCAAATTTCATTCTGTTTTTTTGAAAATTGTGTTAGATAGAAACTAGAAACAGGATTTGACCCTTTGGGCCTCCTGCACTATTCATTTTGATCAAGGCTGATCATCAAATTCAGTATCCTCATCCCCCTTCTCCTCCTATCCTTTGATCCAGCACTGTTTCCTCATAGTGCCAGGATGTCAGGTTCAATTCCAGCCTCAGGTCACTGCCTGTGTCAAGTTTGCACACACTCCCCGTATCTGTGTGGGTTTTGTCCGAAATTCCAAAGATGTGTGGATTAGATAAATTGGCCATTGCTAAATTGACCCTAGTGTTAAGGGGATTAGCAGAGTAAATGTGGGATTAAAGGAATAGAGCCCGAGTAGGATTGTGGTCAGTGCAATCCTACTGACCACAGTAGAATGAACCAAATGGTTGCCTTCTGCACTGTAGATGTTATAATCCTTTAGCCCTGAGAGCTATATCTAATTTCTTCTTGAAATCATCAAAATTTGGCCTTAACTACTTTCTGTGATAGTGAATTTCACACATTTACACCCTCTGGATGAAGGAAATTCTTGTCACCTAAGTTCTAAAAGGTTTACCTCATCCTCAAACTATGATCCCTCTTTCTGGACACCCCACGATTTGGAACACTCTTTCTGAATCTACCCTGTCTAACTCTGTTAGAATTTTACCAGTTTCTATGAAATCCCCTGTCACACTCCTAACTCCAGTGAATATAATCCTTAATCAACTTAGTTTCTTTTCATATGACAGACCAGCCATCCCAGGAACCAGCTTTGGGAACCCTTCTCTGCACTTTATATCAAGGACATCCTTTCTCGGATAAGGATACCAAAACTGCAGGCAATATGCCCTTTACAATTGCAATAAAACATCCCTATTCCTATACTCAAATCCTCTCACCATGAAGGCCAATGTATCATTTACCTGCTGTACCTGCATGCTTATTTTCAGTGATTAATGCATGAGGACATCAAAGTCTCGCTGACTATCCACCTCTCTCAATTTGCACCCATTCAAGTAATAATCTTTCTTCCTGTCACATTTGGTGGATAAACTCATATTTATCTACATTGTGCTCTATCTGCCATGCAGATGCCCACACACTCAGCCTATCCAAATCACCCTGAAGCATCTCTGCGTCTTCCACACAAGCTTACCCTCCCACCCAAATTTGTGTCATCTGCTAATTTGGAGATAATATAATTAGTTCCCTCTTCCAAAGCATTAATATATAATATGAACAGTTGTGGTTCTAGCAGAACCCCACTAGTCTGCTAATCAGGAAAAGACTCATTTATGCCAACTCTTTGCTTCATATCTGCTAACCAACTTTCCCAAGGCATTACCTTCAATCATATGCATTTCATCTTTATACATTGGTCTATTATGTGAGACCTTGTCAAAAGCCTTCTAAACATCTAAATAAACCACATCCACTTGTTCTCCATGGTCAACTCAACTGATTACATCCGCAAAGAATTCCAATAAATTCATCAAGCATGATTTCCCCTTTGTAAATGTCAATCTTTTTAAATAAAAAAAACACCTACCATGATCATAGATTTGCATGTATTTATTTTTAACTGCTACGTTAAACAAAATCAATATTTATTCAAACATCAGGCCGGATTCTCTCACCGTCAATTGGGATTCTCTGAATTCTCTGGCAGCAGTGACAGGGCATGTATGGCTGGAGAATTCCTGCCTACTATTCTAGTTGATAATGTTGAGAATATTATTGAGTTATACAATTATAAAAATTTTGCAAATTTCGTTTGATGCTGAAAAATAATGTCCTGCATTGAGCTGTGAGGATAAATATCCATCTACTTGCAGAACATTTGGCATCTCACTGTAAATCCTTGCAACCTTCAAATACCTGAACTATCTTCCTCTCATTGAGAATCCCACCCCAATAATCCTCATCACAAAACCTCATGGACTAGGTGCAGTGTCCACATATGCCATCCGTGCCTACCATACTCAATGTTCTCTTTGTGTTCTGCTGGGACAAGGTCACCCACAACAGGACCTTATGAAGACAGGCAGGGATGTACACAAGTAAGTCCAAATGCTCTGAGGAAGTGAGAATCCAATGCACCTATATCCACATAATCTATCTCAAGCAAATCTTTCATTTTCCACACTCTTGATATTCCCAAACACTAACCCCACCGTTTTCTTCCAGTATCTCAATTAAATAAAGCTGGGCCATCTAGGATCACAGCCTCCTGTCCAAACCTCAGAGCATCCCGGTCCATAACTCCGGGGAGGACACCAAATTCTCCACACTGCTTTCACCAGTATCATGCACCAGCCCAGGGACATTTACTGTGATGGATAAACGAGTGGACAGGCGTCTGGGGCACTTTTTGGTGAATACCATGCAGGTGCTGCTGCACATCAGGTGGAGGCAGGAACTTCCCAAGAGAGGGGGCAGTTGGAGGTCTGTTGGCCCCCAAAAAACAGCTGCTGAGTCTCTAGAAAATGTTATCCCATCACTATTCATTATCACAAAAGTAGAGCCAGGTGTTATAAGAAAAGTTATCAGCAACTTTCCAGCAAATGCAAGGCCAACTGGAGGAGACTGGAAACCTCTTATTGTGGGAGATGTTGCTGGCATCATGTGGTACTCGGGCCAATGTTGGAAGAATGGTGCTGCAGTGGTATGCCTGGGGCAAAACATCCGAGCAATAACCAACAATGCCAAAGGCCTATCTCACTCTGTGATGTCCATTCCCAGTCACATAGGACAATGGCTAGGGCATCACCACCATGGTTCAGATGATGGTGGGCCACCAGCATTGGCTATGCTAGATGACACTGATGTTTCCGAAACTCACTCCAGCTCTGTTGTATATGGGCACCTGGCTCTTTAAGGCGATAAGCAGTCTCACAACACCAGGCTAAAGTCCAACAGGTTTATTACTTCTTAAAACACTGGTCCCACCTTGGCTGCAATAACTCCTGGGACCGAGCTCGACCACCTCAGAAATTTTATACATCCACTGGTTCATCTAGTGCAAATGACTTTGCTACTTTGCTTGAATAATGGTTTTTCTTTTCATTTGCCTCTACCTCCTCGGCAAATACCACGAAGCTGATTTTCTTAAGACTAAATTAAATGCCCAATGAACTGAAAAATGGGAGATTTTCCCACCTGTTTTTTGGGCATACTTAGACAGATGATTTTTTGGCCCTCTGTGCATCAAGAGTCCATTCGGGGGGAATTCATCGAATCCCTATAGTATAGAAGGAGGCCATTTGGCCCATTGAGAGCACTGACTAAATCTCATCCAGGTTTTATTCCCATAACCCGACATATTTACCCTGCTAATCCCCTGACATTAGGGTCAATTTAGCATGGCCAGTCAGCCTAACCCACAAATCTTTAGAGTGTGGGAAGAAACTGGAGCACCCGGAGGGAACCCACGCAGACACGAGGAGAATGTACAAAGTCCATAGGCAATGACCCGAGGCCAAAATTGAATCCGGATCCCTGGTGCTGTGAGGCAACAGTGCTAACCACTGTGCCGCTATGCCAGTCCAGACAAAAGTTATTTATTAGTCACAAGTAAGGCTTACATTAACACTGTAATGAAGTGATATCCGTAGTCACCACCTCCTGGCGCTTGTTCAGGTTAATGTATCTAACAGCATGTCTTTGAAACTGTCAAAAGAAACTGGAGCATCGGAGGAAACACATTTGCATTGGAAAGGGTGGTATGGGGCCTAATCTCACCCAAGAAGGCGGCATCAGCATCTAAGCAAGCCACTGTGCACTTACCAATCTGTCAGTGACGCATACACACTGGCCACCTCCCCCCACCCACCTCTCCCCACCCCCCATCCCCTTCCAACACACACATACACACACACACAGCCTCTCAATCACCAGCACCCCGATATCTTCCCTGACTTAACCTTTGATCACTGGCCCCAACACCACACCCGCTCCACTCTCCCCCGGGTCAATCCCAATCAGCACCCACCCCCTTCCTGGGCCAGTCCCAACCCACCATCCCCATGGCCAGTCCCAATCACCCTGCTCCCATCCTCGTCGATTCCTAATGCAGTGTGCACTGAGATTATCCCCCAACAATAGATCGACTCACCCCTCAGGCAGTGCCCCCTCAATCCTTGCCCCCTTGGTGCTGCTCAGTGCCAAGTGGGCAGTGCCAGAGTGCCTGGTAAGCAATGCCAGAGTGAGTAGAGCACAGGTCTAGTCCTATTCACCTCGGATTGCTCCAGGATTAATGTGATTTCACCTTTAATCTTTTGATTTTCCCAATTCTTCTTGAAATACTTTGTGATACCTTTTGAGGACTTCATGCAGGCCCCATCATGTATTTAAAACATTTTCAGCCAGTTTAATTTGATCTCCTGGAGTCAGTCATGTCCCATCAAACTCAGTCCTTGGCCTGAAATAATCAATGGTAGCTGAGCAGACGGCTGTCTACAGCTTCTAGAGTAATGATCATTCCTATAATTCCAATAGCTTCACCAGTGGCTGTGGTTAGCTCAGCTGCGCGTTCTTCAACTCAGGGAATGAAGCTTTTTTTGGAGATAAGACCATAATATATAGGAGCAGAATTATAGGCCATTTGGCCCATCAAGTCTGTTTCCATGCATTCTTCTCACACATGTGAACTATTCTGCTTCTCTGAACTGGCACTTCATTTAGGAGCGACTCCTTCTTGCATCAGTAACCCTCGCATTACTCCTAGACTGTTGACTACTTTCTATATTTTTGAATTATTTCAGCTTCAATGCTTCTCTCTTTACTTAAACCATACTTTCCTTAAACTGTGTGGAGTTGCAGGCAAAGAGTGGAGGAGAGAGCCTGGGTAAGATTACTGTGACAGCACTTACTGTGCTGTCTGGAGAAAATACACAATTCTCTAACCAATGCTCAGGATTCCCTTCACACACATTGTTAGCCACTTTAACACTTGAATAGCAGGTTAGATGTAAGGATTCGCATTCTAAGCAGCAATCTCTGACTGTCTGTGTTGTATGAGTGCTATTGCAGATCAGAACACTGCATTTGCCTGAAGAAGGCACATAGTGTCGAAAGCTCGCGAATTTACTATCAAATAAATTGGTTGGATTTAAAATTGGTGTTGTGAAACTTTACTAAGATTCTATGTCAGAGAGTTGGTGCAGACTTGATGGGTCCAAATGGTCTTTCTGTACTGCAGAAATTCTGCGATTCTAATCTATTCTTGGTGTCATTCCTGCTAGCAGCTTCCCACCAAACATGGTTGGATCTCATTGAAATGAATGCATGCAGCTGAAGGGCTTTTTCTTTATACTTTACATTCTTAGCACCCCCTTTTAAAATTACTTTCAACTTTGCCAATAGCTTTTTCTGTTTTGCCATATTGTTTACACTATATACCATACAATCCCCCAACATGATATTCAGTGCTAAAGCAAACCCTCAGTGCTCCCCCAGATGTCTTAATCTTGCTACAAAGGCTGTAATAGTCTCTCTTTGGGCTCTTCACATTGAGTTAAATTCATACCTTTTCAATATTACTGATGGCTTAGAATGGGAATGCTGTTTTACTAGTTCTATAAGCTTCACAAAGGTTTTGGTATTACAAGCATTTGGGAATGCTAAACTTCTAATCAAATTACATGTCTGGGTCCCACATGTATTAAGCAATGTATTCACTTCTTTTTATCCTTCCCATCTATTCCATTAGCCTGGAAAAAGTACTGTAAACTGTTACATTTTGTATCCGGTCTTTGGTATTTTCATCAAATGGCTGCAACTTGCCAAAACTAAGCATGCTGCTGATTTCCTCTTTGTAGATTTGATCTGAGTAGACTTATGTTTGAACGATTCAATGAGGTCTCCTTCGCACTTTGTACTGCAGACACTTCAGTTTTCCTCATCATCAATGGAATAATCATAATGATTGGTGATATCCAGGTTAACAGCAACTATTTATTAACTGATTCATATTATGTTGAGCATGCTTCAATATGCACCTTTTCTATTCAGCTCTAGCACCAACTTCGATGACAAAACCACAGTTAGCTCAGGGATTTGCACATTCCCATCTATTTTTTAAGTTCATTTTATGGGATGTGCATATTGCTCGCTGGGCAATAATCCCATTCCTGAATCCTCTCCATTTCAGAGGACATTTAAAAGTCAACCAGATTGCTGTGGGTCTGGATCACACATAGGCCAAAGTAGGTAAAGATGTCAGATTTCCTCCCCTAAAGGACATTTATGAACCAGATGGATTTTTACGATAATCAACGATAAGTTTAATGATGACCATGAAACCAAAGTTTTACTGAATTCAAATTTCACCATCTGCTGTGGTAGGATTCAAAACAGGGTTCCCACACCACTACCCTGGGACTCTGGATTCTAGTCCAGTGACGCCATTAACTCCCCTTCCTCCTCCCATTGAGTGATCAGATCATATGAACCCTTGCCCCTTAAAGGTGCTTGCTACAACAGCCACCTTCCAAGGTAAAGGCTAAAAAGCAAACAAGACACTCTCTAGGAAGTGTGAAGACAGAAGCATATTTAGAATTCAAACATTCATCAACATCCATTACTGTCTAAGCAACAGATATTAAAATGCAAAGTGCTGGCTATTGAACCAATGACTGCCACAGACAGATCCATCCCAAACTTCTTGGAAATACATAAAGGATGAAATATTTCGGACCAGTCTACAATCACTTTCAGAACCAGTGACACAGTGAGTGTTAAGAAAGTTTTCTGCAGAGGAAACAGGTTATAAAGCTGTTCTCTCTCTCTCTCTCATGGAACCACCATATTAACCATTTCAGAACGCAACTTTACCAGAAATCTATCAGCGAATTGAAATGTTACAATAATTACAACATCTTCGACATCTGACTGTATCCAGAAAACCAACTAATTGAAATAGGCTGCAACATTTAACAACCTAAGCCTCAAGGACAAGCAAAGGTTAGGTAAACATTTATTTTTTAAATTTTTATTGGATCCTAATTCCCTAATTTTGAACACCTGTGTATGTGTGTGTGTGCATGTGTTGTTCGTGTGTGTGTGTGTGTGTGTGTGTGTATAAGATGTCACATTTTTATAATTTTTCTCAAGTTAGGTGATTAGTAAATATGGTATTTTAACTCAAGAAAAACTTGTTTGATTGGCAGTTAAACACATTTAAATTTGGGAATTGCATATCCTTGTGAATAAGAAATGTAAACATTTGTTGCAGGAGGCTGAATGGAGAGCAATCAGTTCAATCATTCTCACCTGATCATAACAAAATTTATATACATACATATTATACATATTCTTACACAGGGAATCAAATAATTTGTGTTCAACCCATGCATTGCCTTTTCTCAACAATACATAATTTCTGTATGACCAAACATCAATTTAAACAGCCATGTTTTGCTGCAATAATATATGAGGGGCCATAGATTCAGTTAGATTTGTGATATACATCAACTGATTTCCTGAATGCTGCTCTTGTTGTTTCTCTGCTTTAATTTTTTTCAAGTGATTTGATGAAATCCAAAGATGTTTAGGTTAGGTGGATTGGCCATGTTAAGTTCCCCCTTAGTGTTTCAAGATGTGTAGGCTATGAGGAATAGCAGGGTAAATACCTAGGGTATTGAGGGTAGGACTTGCTTGGTATACTCTGTTAGAGACTCTGGTGCTGAGTCAATGGGTCAAATGGCCTCCTTCTGCACTGTTGGAATTCTCTGAAATCAGCTCATTTGCTAACCCAATGTTAACAAATCCTGTTTAGTTTCTTGAAATGGGTTCTCCTGCTTTGCCATTGTTTTGAGTCAGGTTAGAAACTCCAAACTACTTTAAGGAGACTGCCTAAATCACAAATTTTGTCTTGAATTTGGCTAGGATGAGCATGATATGTTTTCCTTCAAGTATGATTCAACACTTACTAGAGGGCTTTTATCAAACAAAGTTTATTTAACAATATAAGTAACCTGCACAGAAAGAAAATTAGCAATAACTTTTATCAATTACAATCAATGAAACAGCAAGAAATTAACTGAATATTAAAGTTATTCCAACAAACCAAACCTTTCATTGACAAAATCCTTTTCACAGGCTTAACACAAAATAGATTAAAATCTCATTTGACTAGAATTGAGTTTTTTCAAAGCCTACATTTTCCTTCCGAAAGGCAAAGCGTTGCCTGAGATAACCAGCAGAATTTCCAAATAGAACAGGGAGACAGAGACTTCAGCTTCTTTCTTGCTTGATGCCCCTGCTACAAATAAAAACTAAACTTCAGCTTTCGAAATCTCAAAACTGAAAAAAGAAACTCACTAGAAAGAAAAAAAATATGAAAAACGCATGACTTTTTTTAATGCAGGATTGTAAAACTAATTCCAGAGTAAACACAAACAACTCTATTTAAACTATTTAAGAAAGGACTCATCAGATTCAAGCCAGCAACAAAGACATCATTGAAACTGTGAGCTAAGAAAGCACTGAAACTGTGAGAGCTGCAGAAATCATGTATTTAAAAAAAACCTTTCTTTAAGGTACACTAACGTCACAGCCATTGAGTTGTGGACTCATGCTTGTGGCTAAGAGAGAACAGGAAGACCAAGGGTTCATAATTTGAGGAGTGGACCATCCCTATAACTGCTACAGGAGGGATCAGTAGCTGAGCTGGACATTGGAAACAGGACCTGGTGCACAGTGAAGCTTGCAAATGAATCTGACAGTGAGCAGAAGCTAAACAAAGTCAGTAAAATGCCTGGGGTGGAAGGTTAATGAGATAAAATAAGAGCTGTATGGTAGCTGAATTTTTAAGACAATCTGATTGTTTTTTTGCAGATGACATAGCTTAAAATATAGTTATACATGACTCTTGGTTTCAGATTGCAATGTCTGCAGTAATTTGCTTTTAGCTTAAGATATTATATAGTTAGCATGAACTATTTAGCAATACAGCAGAACAGATGCACAGAAATAGTCACAATAAAGAACGAGATATTTAATAGAAGTATTGCTATGTTTTGATGATGGCAAAAAATTCAGGGATGTTGTGTAAATTCAGATTAACATTGATTCTGATTACAATCCTTCAGAGCCCAAGAGAACGCTTTCTCTGAAATTGAACTGTTTGCCGTTTTCTTATGAAGGAATTAGTTGGAACTTAACAGTTTTAGAAGCTAAAAGGCCTTGAAGTGAAAATCACAGTTATTAAAAGCCAGGAATTCTGCAATATCCGAGAGGAAGCCTATGTTCTCCTGGTAAGTTTAGGAAATTTTCATCCAGATATGAAGAAAATGATGCAAATCATTTTACATCACTTGAAATAATTATTATAAAATTATCTGAATTGAATAAAAGAAGGAAAGGAATTATTTGGCTGGAATTTCTCCAGTCTTGTACTTCTTGATACTACCGCAGGGAGATTGAAGAACTTGGCACTCAGTAAAATCACTATTCGCAACAGAGGACACACAATCCCAGCTATGGGTGAGGTCAGAAAATTCTGGCTTTTGTCTGTAGGGAAATTCTTCCTGAAATAAAATAATTATACATGAAGGAAATTAGGCTAAGAAAAGAATAAGTGAAAATGCAACTAACGACAAAAGACTAAGTGGCACAGTGTTTAGCAGTGTTGCCTCACAGTGCCAGGCACCTGGGTTCAATTCCAAACTTGGGTGACTATGTGGAGTTTGCACATTCTCCCTGTGTTTGCATGCATTTCTTCCAGGTAGCCTGGTTTACTCCTGCAGTTCAAAGATGTACAGGTTAGGTGCATTGGCTATACTAATTTACCCATGAGCGTCCCAATATGTGTAAGTTAGGTGGATTAACAGGGTAAAGACATGGGGTTATGAGGATAGGTTAGGATGCTTAGTCAGAGAGTCAGTGCAGAGTCAATGGTCTGAATAGTCTTCTGCACTGAAGGGATTCGATGTGATGCTATTTGTTACATAGAATATAGAACATAGAACAATACAGCACAAACACGCCCTTCAGCCCACGAGTTGCACCGATCACATCTACCAATCCACAGACCTATCTATAATCCCTATCCTATTCTTTTCCATATACTCATCCAGAAGTCTCTTAAAAGACCCCAGTGAGTTTGCCTCAACAACCTCCGACGGCAATGGGTTCCATTCACTCACCACCCTCTGAGTGAAAAATCTACCCCTGACATCTCCTTTGTATTTGCTTCCCTACACCTTAAATCTGTGTCCTCTCGTAGTGACCATTTCAGCTCGGGGAAATAGTCTCTGAGAGTCCACCCTATCTATTCCTCTCAACATTTTATAAACCTCTATCAGGTTGCCTCTCAACCTACGTCTCTCCAGTGAGAAGAGTCCCAGCTCCCTCAACCTATCTTCATAAGGCCTGCCTCCCAATCCAGGCAGCATCCTTGTAAATCTCCTCTGAACCCTCTCAATAGCCTCTACATCCTTCCTATAATGAGGCGACCGGAACTGCGCACAATACTCCAACTGGGGTCTGACAAGAGTCTTACAGAGGTGCATCATTACCTCCTGACTCCTAAACTCTATTCCTCGATTAATGAAGGCCAGTACACCGTACGCCTTTTTGACCACTTCCTCCACCTGCGAGGCCGATTTAAGAGTCCTATGGACCCGGACCCCGAGATCCTCCTGCTCTACAACACAGTTAAGACTCGTACCCCTTATATTGTACTTCTTCATCCCACTATTCCTGCCAAAATAGACCACTGCACATGCATCTGCGTTGAAGTCCATCTGCCGCTTCTCCGCCCAGTCATGCATCCTGTCTATGTCCCGCTGCAACATATTTGTTGAGAATATAAATGTTGTAGCTTAAAGCAATATAAGCTATAGTTTACTACATAAACAAATAAAGTATAACAATGGATCCTTGAAATGATAATCTTTGTAATATCTTAATTACAAAACTGTCGTTATAATTAGAACATAGAACATAGAACACTACAGCACAGAACAGGCCCTTTGGCCTTCGATGTTGCGCCGACCAATATAAAAAGCAATGCCCCTCCAAACTAAACCCTTCCCTTCTCTTCCATATACTTATCAACTAACCTCTTAAACGCCACCAAACTTGGCACATCCACAACTGCTGCAGGCAGGGCATTCCACTCCCCAACCACCCTTTGGGTAAAGAACCTACCTCTGACATCCGTCCTATAACTATCACCCCTTAATTTAAAGCTGTGTCCCCTCGTGCTAGCTTCCTCCATCCTAGGAAAAAGGCTATCACTGTCCACCCTATCTAAACCTCTAATCATCTTATATGTTTCGATTAGGTCCCCTCTTACCCGCCTCCTTTCTAACGAAAACAACCTCAAATCCCTCAGCCTCTCTTCATAAGACCTGCCCTCCATACCAGGCAACATCCTGGTAAACCTCCTCTGTACCTCTCCAATGCCTCCACATCTTTCTTATAATGCGGGGACCAGAACTGTACACGATACTCCAAGTGCGGCCGCACTAGAGTTTTGTACAGTTGCAACATGACGTTGCGGCTCCGAAATTCAATCCCCCTACCAATAAAAGCTAAGACTCCGTATGCCTTCTTAACAACCTTATCGACTTGATTGCCAACTTTCAGGGATATATGCACACATACACCAAGATCCCTCTGTTCATCAACACTATTAAGAGTCCTACCATTAGCCCTATACTCTTACACATTTGTTATTCCTGCCAAAGTGAATTACCTCACACTTTTCCACATTAAACTCCATTTGCCACCTCTCGGCCCAGCTCTGCAACTTGTCCAAGTCACTCTGTAAACTATAACACCCCTCTTCACTATATACCACTCCACCGACTTTAGTGTCATCTGCAAATTTACTGATCCATCCCTCAATACCCTCATCCAGATCATTTATAAAAATTACAAACAGCAGGGGCCCCCAAACAGACCCCTGAGGCACACCACTCGTCACCGAACTCCACGATGAATATCTCCCATCAACCACCACCCTCTGTCTTCTATCTGCTAGCCAATTCCTAACCCAATTAGCTAAATCACCTTCTATCCCATACATCTGCATTTTCTGCAGAAGCCTTCCATGGGCCACCTTATCAAACGCCTTACTAAAGTCCATATATACTACATCAACTGCCTTACCCCCATCCACCTCTTTGGTCACTTTTTCAAAAAAAACTCAATGAGGTTAGTAAGGCACGACCTACCCTTCACAAAACCATGCTGACTATCCCCAATCAATTCATTTCTCTCTAAATAAATATAAATCCTATCCCTAATAATTCTCTCCAATACCTTGCCCACAACAGAAGTAAGACTCACTGGCCTATAATTCCCTGGAAGGTCTCTCTTCCACTTCTTGAACAATGGGACCACATTCGCTATCCTCCAGTCCTCCGGAACCACACCCGTAACCAACGAGGACCTGAAGATCAGAGCCAGAAGCTCTGCAATCTCCTCTCTTGCCTCCCAGAGAATCCTAGGGTAAATCCCGTCCGGGCCAGGGGACTTATCCAACTTCAAACCCTCGAGAATATCTAGCAAATCCTCCCTATCTACTTCAATACTTTCCAGTTTGCTACCCTGTACCTCAGTGTTCTCCATAACTACATTTACATCACCCTGCGTGAATACCGAAGAGAAATATTTATTCAGTACCTCTTACTCATTATATATTAAATTTGATATATGGTAAATTCATTTCATTGGAAATTTATTGACCCATACTTTATACTGGCAAAACTGTTAGCATTCATGACCCCACTTTGGAGAATAATACTGAAATTGTGCCCAATAATGCCCACCTTCAGAGGCAAATTCCAACAGCAAACAGTGGAAATCAACTGAACATCCACTCAAACATCACTGGTCGACTGTAAAAACCCTTCCAGTAGTTACATTGCTTTGAATGATATGTAACTTGGTTTTTAAAATTGTATTATTAATTACTGCTAAACACCCTTGGTTCTGAGAATCTTGTTATACATTTGTGAAATTCAAATTTCTCCATAGTGATTAACGTATTTTAAAAATAATTTATTTCTTATTTTCTTGCGTCTTTATCTTTATTTTAATTATCTTAACAATTATAATTTTCTTTGCTATCCAGGGAAGATAAGGGAGATGATCTTTCTGGCCTGTTGCACTGGTCAATCAGTGCAGTGATCTGGGAAGATAGTGTATGAGGCTTTCGCGCCAGGCATGAACCAATCTTAAGCCAAAAACCATCTTCCCGGCATTGTTTTGCCAGTGTGATGGGTTCGAAAAAGTGTGCAAAGCCAATTTAAATATTAACATGCCTGGCACGGTTACTTCCACCACTCAGGGAGGATGCATGATAAATGTATCCTGTCCCAATCGGACGTACCCGGGGTCTTTGAGTTCTTTGATGGCTCATGGGGGACTAGGGCTACCAATGACAGCACTGTGGAGGCTCACTACAATCAGGCCAATGCTGCCACCTGGTCCGTCATCGAGCAGTGCAGCGGGCTGCTGAAGATACAGTTTCACTGTCTGGATTAATCTGGTGGGACATTCCAGTACAGACCCCTGAGGGTCTCCCGCATTATGGTGGTCTGCTGTCTTCTTCACAACCTGACCCAGCAGAAAGAAGACATCCTGGAGAAGGAGGTGGAGGATCAAGTGGACGCCACTATCAAGAAAGAGGAGGCCCAGAAGGATGTAGAGGAGCTGGAGAATGATGGCGACAGCAAGGATCCAACAGGCAGGATGTCTCGGAAAGCCCACATTACTATGAGGTTTTCCATCCCCTCCATGCCCACCGGGTGCCTTCAATCACCTCTGCCACTTTCCCCACCCCTCATCCATACTCCCGACATGGGTCCCATAGGCATCACACCACAGTGAGGAGCCTGGATTGGTCTTGTTATTGAGTTATTGGTCCATGCAGGAAGGTGTGATGACTTGCTATGCTGTGATGCTGCCCTGGTGAAACACAAGTCTGATTCCTACCTGTTCTCTGACTTCACACTGGTGCCTAGGCCCCACGTTGTGGTGAGAGTCAGGGGCACCACCTTGCAGACGAATGACCAGGTGTTGTTGGTGCGACTGATCAAAGAGTCCCAGTGAGTGATGAAGATGTCATCCCAAGCTGTCTATTACTGGGACAAAAGGGCCCCCACTGCTTGTACTACTTGATGAGCTTGCTGGTGGGAACTGTGGGACGAGGAGCTCAAACCGCTGAGTTCCACGTCAGCGATGGGATTGGTGACCACTCAACCCAAATGGCATTGTTGGATGAGCACTTAGAGTACCTTGGCAGTCAGTGATCTGGCACCGATACTTAGAACATAGAACATAGAACATTACAGCACAGAACAGGCCCTTCGGCCTTCGATGTTGCGCTGACCAATATAAAAAGCAATGACCCTCCAAACTAAACCATTCCCTTCTCTTCTATATACTTATCAACTAACCTCTTAAACGCCACCAAACTTGGCGCATCTACAACTGCTGCAGGCAGGGCATTCCACTCCCGAACCACCCTTGGGGTAAAGAACCTACCTCTGATATCCGTCCTATAACTATCACCCCTTAATTTAAAGCTGTGTCCCTCGTGCTAGCTTTCTCCATCCTAGGAAAAAGGCTATCACTGTCCACCCTATCTAAACCTCTAATCATCTTATATGTTTCGATCAGGTCCCCTATTAGCCTCCTCCTTTCTAACGAAAACAACCTCAAATCCCTCAGCCTCTCCTCATAAGACCTGCCCTCCATACAGGCAACATCCTGGTAAACCTCCTCTGTACCCTCTCCAATGCCTCCACATCTTTCTTATAATGTGGGGACCAGAACTGCACACAATACTCCAAGTGCGGCCGCACTAGAGTTTTGTACAGTTGCAACATGACTTGGCACTGGGATCGACATGACTCTGATGGTTAGTATCGTTGGTGTTTATTTGTTGGGGTGAATAGCTTCTCTCATATTGAATGAGGCTCTGAGCTTCTTTGAGCGCGTTGGGAGCTTGAAACTCCCTGTGGGAGTCAGATCACAGAAAGAGAAGTCACGTCAGTGGGGTGCAAGACATTTAATAGTGATTATTTACAGAGCATGTTACCCTATCCTGAATACAGTTACTGACATCACTTAGGCTCTCTTGAACTTTTAAAATCCTACATGCCTACCATAACATCTAGGTAACACCCCAGGATGCACACCAGAAGTCAGCTGTGTTTTGCACCCCATGGTCTGTGATACCCTTGACAGGGGGTATCCTGTATGGAGCTTGGGCCTGGAGGACCACAGCTAACTTTTCAGTGTTATGGATGTTGCCACGCCACCCTGTTCAGCCCATTGTGCATGAGGTGTAGCAGTCTCAAGAAGGATGATTCGGAACAGCTGGGGTCTCCTGAATGGAAGACCCTGGCATGGGCTCTAGCACAGGCTTTGTGGAGGGAAATCCCTATGTTTGTAGAGAAGGGGGAGGCAATGGGGGATGGGGGGGGGGGTGAGGTGTGGCAGGAGATTTCTCAGTACACTAGGAGATCGGGGCACCTGTACAATATTGCCCATAGAACTCAGCAGTCAGCTTCACTGGCGAGCTGAGGCTCTATTCCTCCACCTCCCCCCATATCCTGGCACTTTTTGCACTGTGTTATAAGATTACATTTTTAAACTCATCCCCCAAAAAATGTCTGACACTCTCCCATTTTCTCACTCATTTTGCACTTAGAATTTCTTTCGTAAAATTCTGCCCTGGTTTCCCACCACTCTTTCCTCGTGGAGCAAATAGAAATAATCGAGGAAAGAATGAGATTTAAAGACAAAGCAAGCAATGTCAAACCAAGCACGTGTGACGTATTAAGGTGTTGAATGGGTAACTGAATGGAGATGTAGTTGGGATAGTGAAATGAGTAAAGGGGTGAAAGAATGGGGTAGGGAAGAGGTAGAGAATAAAATCATACTGAGGGATGGTGAGAAATGTAAGGCTTGGTGGAAGGAATATGATGGAAGTTGCTGAAGAAAATTTCACCCTATATGCAGCCTTTAACCATCAGGGTTTCCTTTAATGTTTCCAGCAAATTGTGAATCAATTCAGTAAACTCATTTCAAAATATGATGTAAGTGTATTTATATTGGGTCAGTAACAGAGTAACCCGAAGGATCTGCTTCCATGTTTGCAAAAGGAGAAGAACCCAGCACTGTGCCTTTCACTCATGTCTTTGTGTTTCTCCCCAGTCTTTAAGGATAAACAAAATCACTCGGGCACGAGAACAGTTATCAGCTTTGAGGCTGCTTAATTTAAAGAGTTGACTTCCATTGGAACCAATATAAATTCCTTTTTGAATAGAGCATGTACTCTTTTTGATACACCAATGTTCCAAAAACCATGGGCGATTCTCCAGTCCCACTGCACGGCTGTACAATCAGTGGAGGCCATTTTGCAGGTTTCCCACTGGGTGCCCGAGCTTCCATGTATCTCCACAGCAAAAATTTCTGATGTAATCAGCCCGGTGCCAGAAATTGGCACAGAGCTGATGACAATATGGCAATGAACATTTCCATATCATTAGCGGGCCCAGGACCGAAGTCTTTGGGCCCTCCAAATATTCCTTCTTCCATAACAGGTGGCCCAACCCTGCTGGAATGAAGAGAGGCCATTGAGGCATCCCAGCTCATCGGGAGGTGGGGGGGGGGGGGGGGGTGTAAGGGGTGCTCTCTGGCAATGCCCAAGGGGCACCTTGGCAGTGCCCTTTAGCCATCAGGCACAACAAAGGGAGCATGACCAGAGAGGGTGAGGTACCAAAGTATCGTAGGCAAAGGAAGAAAGGATGGCGATTAGGGCTGGCCTCTGAGTGGGGAGTAGGGGGCTGGGTGGGGTGTGGTCGGGACTGTCCGGGAGGAGGAGGTTGATTAGAAATTGGGAGATTGGAGTAGGGAGGGAGGATATCAGGACTGGCCTGGAGAGGTCTGGGATGCCAGCGATCAGGGGGATGAGGAGTCAGAAGGCCAGCAATAGGGTGTTTGTGGTTCTAGCCAGAGACTGGGAGGCAGGTAATGCGGGGCCACCCCTACGCCTGCACCGATCTCGGCGTTAACAGATTGGCACATGTGCAGTGCTATGCTGCCAACCTTTTGCATGGGAATAGGCCCCACCCCGATTTTTAGAAGGAATCCCACTAAGGCACACTGCAGTGCTCAGTATGTCAGATTTCAGATTTGCACTGAAAATCATGCTGAAAAAACCGGATAGAACTATATTTAATTTCTTCTTGACATCAGTCAACGTTTTGATCTCAATTACATTCTGTGAATTCCACACATTTACCATCCTCTAAGTAAAGAGATTTCTCCTCACCTTAGTTCTGAAAGGTTTACTCCTTATTCTCAAATTATGATGCCTAGTTCTGGACTTTCCTACCACTGGGAACATTCTTTCTGAATCTACCCAGTCTATTCTCGTTAGAATTTTATAAGTTTTTATGAGATAACCTCTCATTCTTTTAAACTCCAGTGAATATAATCCTAACCAACTTAATCTTTCCTCATATGAGAGGCCTGCCATCCCAGGAATCAGCCTCAAACCTTCACTGTACTCCCTCTATCACAAGGACTGAGTGTAGCCTATAGGGCATCAGCTGTCAGTAAATTCCAAGTGAAACGTTCTTGATCTGCTTGCTCTGGACATTGGGTATGAGCCCAGAGGAAAGAGACACCATCTGTGAAGCCTGCCTTTAAGACCTTCAATCTGGCTACTTCTGTAGCCTTATCGTCCTCTAAGAGAAGTCATCATTTCAATCCACAATCTTTGGATTCCAGTCTCCAGTATGACACAACATCGAGCAGAGCAAAACTAAAAGGAATAGTCTTAAATAAAACTCAGGAAAATCATTTATCAAGCAAAGTAAAACTTTTCTATCAGAAATAATAAATTAGTTATTTTAATGGTACAGTTATTCTATAATTTAAAAACCCTGTGAAATAGTATTACATCTTGTGATATAGAATAAGGTTTCCTTTAAGGTCCAGGCTGAAATTTAAACTGGCAACCTTCTTGGTGGTAGCTCAGAACTCCATTTCTAGTCCTACTGAGATACCTTATCAGTAATTAGATTGTTATTCATGTGAATATCATTGTGAGGCTGTCTTTCATTCACTAAAGATCTTGCGCCTTCTTGGAAAACTTTAATATAACGAAACTAATTAAGTACTAATGCACAAACAAATACGTATTTTCAAACAATGTACTCTCTATGATATATTAATGAATCTGTTATCTGAACAATTGCTTCAGATAAATTCATCAGAGACTATCTTCATATTTTAATTATTTGTATTCAATCATGACAGACAGTAAAGATAAAATGAACAATCAATTTAAAGTAATATGGACAATGAGTTTCAAAATGTAATTTGCTCTGCAATGCAGTGAATCAATCTATTGAGTGTTTTCTTTTAAATTAATCATGTGTTATCTTTCAGAAAATGATAGTGTTTTTATATGATTCATTTGTTATAATTAAGAAACATCTATAAGTGTTTCTTGTGGACATTTTTGATGTACAATTCATATCTGCATGATGTGGACTTCAATTATAATTTAATATATTTGCAGCACATCATTTAAATGCTGTCCAAATAAAAGCATATATTTTGGTGATAGATTCACCTTTACATTATAATTGTAAAGTATATATATAATAAAGTATATTATAAAAATGATATACTGTAATGTATGAATTGAATTGATTACCAAAAAGCATATTCAGTAAAGCATAAAATGTTGTGTTTAGTATAAAACATGTGAGTGACAGAGTGGTGCAGCATTTAGAGAGTCATTTAGGACTAGGGTGTGTTTCAGAAATATCAGTGGATAAAGTAATTCAAGGAGTCAAAAGGATATGAGAAAAACTGTAGTATACACTAACATTGGAGAAGAGGATGCTTTGATCACTGTAAATTATAAGCCCAGGATTGTGAGCATTGCTCACAAAATTCTAATTCTGTCTAAAAAAGGAGTGCATTTTTGAGTTTGTGAGAACTATTTTGTGACTGAAAGCATGAACAAATTTTCTGCACTCAATAACCACAGCAGGTCTTCTCGGAAGTTGAAAGGTTATTTTTCTGAGGAACTTGGAACTCTGATGACTTGTAACATATACATAAATAATGAATTCCTTCCACATCAGCAAAAACTTGAATTTCAAATGCCTGGGAATAAAATTGGTGTCCTACACTCTGGTACTGTGCTGTGCTGTGCTGTGGTGCTCCATCACATCGACCATCACACCAATCTTACGAGCTATAGGCAAATTTGGGAAGGAAATGCAATCAACATTGAAAATAGGAGCAGGAAGAGGCCATTCAGCTCATTAAACCTGCTCCATTATTCAAATAGTTCGAGGTTGATATTCTACCATTTATGTCATTTGTCTCCACGATCTCCATATCCCTAGATGTCATTAATATTCAGAAATCTCTCTACTTGGCTTGGACATGCTCCAAGTCCTCTGGAATAGAGAATTCCAAAGATGCTATAATTTTACCAGGATGTTGCCTGGTATGGAGGGCAGGTCCTATGAAGAGAGGTTGAAGGATTTGAGGTTGTTTTCGTTAGAAAGGAGGCGGCTAAGAGGGGATCTTATTGAAGCATATAAGATGATTAGAGGTTTAGATAGGGTGGACAGTGATAGCCTTTTTCCTAGGATGGAGAAAGCTAGCACGAGGGGACACAGCTTTAAATTAAGGGGTATGAGTTATAGGACGGATATCAGAGGTAGGTTCTTTACTCAAAGAGTGATTAGGGAGTGGAATGCCCTGCCTGCAGCTGTTGTAGATGCGCCAAGTTTGGTGGCGTTTAAGAGGTTAATTGATAAGTATATGGAAGAGAAGGGAATGGTTTAGTTTGGAGGGGCATTGCTTTTTATTTTGGTCGGCACAACATCGAAGGCCGAAGGGCCTGTTCTGTGCTGTAATGTTCTATGTTCTATGTTCTATATATAATCAAATTCAAAAATATCTTACGGGCCAGTATGACAATTCCTCAACTGGAAT
Source organism: Sphyrna mokarran (assembly GCA_024679065.1). Classification (NCBI taxonomy): domain Eukaryota; kingdom Metazoa; phylum Chordata; class Chondrichthyes; order Carcharhiniformes; family Carcharhinidae; genus Sphyrna; species Sphyrna mokarran. The sequence goes on from JAGIQG010000001.1 coordinate 138,043,875, forward strand.
TACAATTTGTATTTCATTGATAAAATTTATAGAATCCCTACGATGTAGAATGTGGTCATTTGGCCCATTAAATCTGCACTGTCTCTTACCCTAGCTCACCCCCTACCTTATCCCCATAATCTCACATATATATGCTGCTAATATCCTAAACTAACCTACACATTTTGGACTCTAAGGGCCAATCCACCTAACTCTTACATCTTTGGAGGAAAAAAAACCAGATCACCCAGAGGAAACACACACAGAGACAGGAAAGAACACATAAACTCCACAGATAGTAAACAAGGCTAGAATCAAACCAGGTCCCTGGTGCTGTGAGAGAGCAGTGCTAACCAATGAGCTACTATGCCACCCAACCACTATGCCACAGTGTCTGCCCACCACTGTGCCACCATGCTGTCCAGTTCTACCCTCCAGGTACCAAATTTTAGTCAGCAGCATATGTTTGCACATTAGAAAGTGATGTTCAGATTGGAGATTTTGTATATGATTAAACCAGTGTTCCTAAAGCTAGGATTTTTTGAGCTGGAAAATCTTTATCAAACTAAGAGCATGTGAAATAAGCACGAGAACAACATATTTGGCTTTTGAGATTCAACAGGATCATGGTTGATCATTTACTTCAGTTACACCTTCATAACACTGTCCCCATAACTTTTTATTCTCTAGTACCCAGGGGCGACATGGTGGCGCAGTAGCTAGCACTGCTGCCTCAAGCCCCAGGGATCTGTTATGATTCCCAGCTTGGGTGACTGTCTATGTGGAGTTTGCACGTTCATCCTGTGTCTGTATGGGTTTCCGCTGGGTGCTCCAGTTTCCTCTTTCAGTCCAAAGATGTGCAGGTTAGGTAAATTGCCCCTTAATGTCCCAAGACAAGTAGGTACAGGGAATTAGCAGAGTATAAATACATGGGGTTACGACGATAGAATCTGGGAAGAATGCTTTATCATTGATGCAGACTGAATGGTCTAAATGGTCTTCTTCTACACTGTTGGTGTTCTATGATTCTTTGAGGAGAGAAATTGCTCCTTATCTCTGTCCTAAATGGCTAATTCCTGATTTTGAGATGGGAGTCCATGTTTTAGATTTCCTAGCAGGGAAACATTTTCTTAGCAACTACCCAGTCAAGATCCTGAAGAAACTCATGTTTCAATTAGATCACTTTTCATTTTTCTAAACAAATCTGCTCAATGTCTTCTCAAAGAACAATCTCACCCTAAGAACCCACCCAACAAACCTCTGATGTCCAGAATTTTCTTCCAGAGAGAAGGAAAAAGGTTCTGCACAGTACTTCAAGTGTGGCTTAATCAGTGATTTCCATAATTGCAGTAAGACTTTCTTACACTTCTCATACTTCAACGTCTTTGCAACAAAGCTAAAATATAATTTGCCTGCCTAATTGCTTATTGTACCAGCACATTGACTCTCTCTGATTCATGTAGGAGTACAAATCTAAATGCAAACATTTTTAATCTCTACCATTTAAAATATATTCAACCCCTATTCATAGCAAATAAAGACATAAAGTCTACTTTAAATACTTAAACATTTCCTCTTTTCTGTAGCTACTTAAACAACAGTAACTACTTGCAATGCATAAACCAAATACTATCTGTTACTTCCCTTAAGGTTGATTTCCACTTCCAATTAAAACCTGGCCAGAATTCATGTTGCCACATGAACTCAATCCTTTATTCTCTTCTTCCAGATGTTGCCCCTCCTAGTGAATTTGGTTCCCGAATTCTTCACACTGCCTTTCTGAACATGATCTTTGTGTTAACAGAATTGAAACTCCAAAAGTTTCTTGGTAACCAGCCAACGAATTGATCAGAAACCTCAATTGCATTGTTCGATTAGGCCGATCAAATGGAGCAAGAGTAATAGTATTGATCCTTGAGCTAACAAAGTTGGTAAAAAAACTGGCACATCAAAGAAGACAGAAGGTAGCAGTGGAGAGGTGTTTCTGAATGGAGGGCTATGACAGGTGATGTTCATGATGTAGAGATGCTGGCGTTGGACTGGGGTAAACACAGTAAGAAGTCTGACAACACCAGGATTAAATCCAACTGATTTATTTGCTAATAAACTCATAAGCTTTCAAGCCTTTGTTCTTTGTCAGGTGAATGGGGTGTTCTGATCTCAAACAGCACATATAACAGCACAGACTGTTTATAGATTACTGATTAAAATGCAAATCTTTACACCTAACCTGCTATTCAAGACTTAAAGTGGCTAACAATGTGGGTGGAAGGAACATTGAGCACAGATTAAAGAGATGTGTATTGTCTCTAGACAGCACAGTAAGTGAGGGTTTTTGCTAATCCAGGCATGTCATGGGGGTTACAGATAGTGTGACATGAAGACAAGATCCCTGTTGAGACGTCCTCATGTGTGTGGAACTTGGCTATCAGTCTCTGCTCAGCAACTCTGCGCTGTCGTGTGTCGTGAAGGCCAGCTTGAAGAACGTTTACCCGAAGGTCAGAGGCCGAATGCCCGTGACCGCTGAAGCGTTCACAAGTGGTGTTCCTCAGGGATCAGTGCTGGGATTTTTGCTGTTTGTAATATGTATAAATGATTTGGAGGAAAATGTAACTGGATTGATTAGTAAGTTTGCAGACGACACAAAGGTTGATGGATTTGCGGATAGCGCTGAGGACCATAGAGGCTACAGCAGAATTTGGATCAGTTGGAGACTTCGGCAGAGAGATGGCAAATGGAGTTTATTCCTGGTAAATGTGAGGTAATGCATTTTGGAAGATCCAATACAGATAGGAAATATACAGTAAATGGCAGAACCCTTAAAAGTATTGATAGCAAAGGGATCTGGGTGTACAGGTACACAGGTCACTGAAAATGGCAATGCAGGTGGAGAAGGTAGGGAAGAAAGCATATGGGATGCTTGCCTTCATCGGCTGTGGTTTGGGTTTAAAAATTGGTGAGTCATGTTGATGCTTTATAGAATCTTAGTGAGGCCGCACTTGGAACATAATGTTCAACTCTGGTCGCCACACTACCAGAAGGATGTGGAGGCTTTGAAGAGAGTACAGAAAAGATTTACCAGGATGTCGCCAGGTATGGAGGGTGTGAGCCATTAGGAGAGTTTGGAGAAACTTGGTTTGTTCTCACTGGAGCGACGGAGGTTAAGTGGAGATCTAATAGAAGTCTACAAGATTATGAGAGGAATGGACAGAGTGGATAGTCAGATGTATTTTCCCAGGGTGGAAGAGTCAATTACTAGATGGCATAGGTATAAAATGTGAGGGACAAGTTTTAAAAGAGATGTACAAAGCAGATTTTTTTACACAGAAGGTGGTGGGAGCTGGAACTTATTGCAGGGGGAGGTAATGGAAGCGGATATAGTGGTTACTTTTAATGAGCGTCTTGACAAATACATGAATTATAGTCTATTCAGCCACAACACTCTTCACCATCCAAAGTTCTAAGCACTCAGTCCAGGTGAAGAACTGATTTACTTCTGTTCATTTCAACTTAGTATATTGTTTTTGCTGCTCATAATGCAGGTCTCCTCTATATTGGGCAAGCTGAGAACCTTTACTCAGTCTATCATCATGATTGCGCACTGTGGAGAGGCAGCAATTTGCGAGTGGAGAGCTTGTGAGTGAGTAGAGCGATTTTTAAGTCTAAATTTTACTAGTTTTTTTAAACTTTTAAACCCGCAAGGTGTTGCAAAGCACCTTGGGTAGTGTAGTTTTTTTTTTCAACCTCGCTATAAATTGGGGTGGTGTTGAATCCCGATACTCTACACAAGTAGAGTATCCCAACCCCCCCTCCTCCTCTAACCTAAAAAAGAGAGAGAGAGAGAGAGGAGCTCTGAGAAGGAGCAGATAAGTTTGTTTTTGTGTGAGCTGTAAGGTCCTTGGCTCACAGGGCCTAAGCAAAAAGGGGAGGCAAGGTAAGTTTTTTTTAATCTTTCTTATTTTTTTTTCTCTGGGTTACTAAAAAGGGGCAAGCATGGGTGTGAGGCCAGCATGTTGTTGCCAGTGTAACATGTGGGAGGGCTTGGAGGCTCCTGGTCTCCCAGATGTCCATACCTGTGATCGCTGTGTGGAGCTGCAATCCCTACGGGACCAGGTAAAAGAACTGAAAATGCAGCTTGATGACCTTCGACTCATTAGGGAGAATGAGGAGATTATTGATAGGAGCTACAGACAAGTAGTCACACCAGGGCAAAGGGGAGAAGGTACATGGGTAACTATTAGGAAGGGGAAACCTCAGGTGATGGAGAGTACACCGGTGGATGTC
>JAGIQG010000001.1:138048237-138078628 GCA_024679065.1 Sphyrna mokarran
TCTTGTGGATCCAGAACTGGCTTGCCTGCAGAAGGCAGAGGGTGGTTGTGGATGGCTCTTTCTCTGCATGGAGGTCGGTCACCAGTGGAGTGCCCCAGGGATCTGTTCTAGGACCCTTGCTGTTTGTCATTTTCATAAATGACCTGGATGAGGAAGTGGAGGGATGGGTGAGTAAGTTCGCCGATGACACGAAGGTCGGTGGTGTTGTGGATGGTCTGGAGGGATGTCAGAAGTTGCAGCATGACATCGACAGGATGCAAGACTGGGCGGAGAAGTGGCAGATGGACTTCAACGCGGATAAATGTGTTGTGGTCCATTTTGGCAGATCCAACGGGATGAATGAGTACACTATCAAAGGTAGGAGTCTTAGCTGTGTGGAAGAGCAGAGGGATCTTGGGGTCCGGGTCCATAAGACTCTCAAATCGGCCTCCCAGGTGGAGGATGTGGTTAAGAAAACTTACGGTGTACTGGCCTTCATTCATCGAGGGATTGAGTTCAGGAGTCAGGAGGTAATGCTGCAGCTTTATAGGACCCTTGTCAGACCACACTTGGAGTACTGTGCGCAGTTCTGGTCGCCTCACTATAGGAAGGACGTGGAAGCTATTGAAAGGGTGCAGAGGAGATTTACAAGGATGTTGCCTGGATTGGGAGGCATGCCTTATGAAGACAGGTTGAGGGAGCTGGGACTGTTCTCCCTGGAGAGACGAAGGTTGAGAGGCGACCTGATAGAGGTTTACAAGATGTTGAGAGGAATAGATAGGGTGGACTCTCAGAGACTATTTCCCAGGGCTGAAATGGTCGCGACGAGAGGGCACAGATTTAAGGTGCAGGGAAGCAAGTACAGAGGGGATGCTAGGGGAAAGTTTTTCACTCAGAGGGTGGTGAGTGAATGGAATCGGCTGCCGTCGGTGGTGGTCGAGGCGAACTCGCTGGGGTCTTTTAAAAGACTTCTGGATGAGTATATGGGATCCAATGGGATTGGGGGTTATAGATAGGTCTATGGCTGGGTAGGTTTTGATGTGTTCGGCACAACTTGTGGGCCGAAGGGCCTGTTTGTGCTGTAGTGTTTTATGGTCTATGGTCTATGGATGCCAAACTTTTGTTTGCTTGCCATTTCTAACTTGATGCCTTGTCCTTACATTCACATTTCCATTCTCGGCCTGCTGCAGTGTTCCAGCCAGATTCAATATAAGCTGGAATAGCAGCACCTCATCTTCTGATTTGGTACTTTATAGCCTCCTGGAATCAATGCTGAGTTCAACAATTTCAGATCACAAGACTCTGTTCTCCAATTTGATTCTGGGTTTTTTGCCATTTGCTGTATCATTTTTTTTTATGTGTTTTCTCTTTCAGACAAAGCTTTCTAGTTTAATACTTTGAAGCTGTTCATTATATGACCATTAACACTTATTGTTGACAAATAAGTTGCAGTGGTGTTGTGAAGGAATTTGAAGGTGGCCAATTGTGTCTTAACTTAGACAATTCAAAACTCACAAGCAAAATATCGCTCTGCAAAGATGTAACACATTTATTTTACAAATAAAACATAGAGCAAACAAACAAACCTGCAGCCAACCAGAGATTCTCAAAGATTTAATAGCACTGAGAATAAAGCAACAAAACCTTTCTTAAAGATCAGGCATACATAGTCAAGTAAAGATCAATTATAATTTTTTTCTGATCAATAACTCCACCTTTCATTAAAATCAATTTCATTTAATAGTCATGCATCAGTGCAAATCTCTTTCTAGTATCTTAACTAATCATATGATATTTAATAGCATGGTGATATCTTATTCGTCCAAAAATTCCAAATGTAACTATTTTCCTTTTCCTGTAATGATAGAAGCTATCATAAGGTCAAAGTGGCTCACTGCCAAGTTGAATAGATATGTGTTCCTACATCTAGGGAAAAAAATGGATCCTCATGTCTGAGCACTGAATGCACCTATCATTAATGTGAACATATGTTCCCTCATAGGAACTCTCCCGATATGACTACGGCTGACTAGCTAGTAACCAAACCTCTGGGCTTAAACTATTGATGTTTATCACTATGCCTTTTGATGTGACTTTGCTTGGTTAAAGGGAACAATACATTTAAAATATCAGCATATATATTTTGAAATCTATTTGATTCTCTTACTGTATTCACACACGTGTAAACTGTTCATGTTAGTTTGTCTTAAGAATTATTTAACTCCTTATTAATCACCTGTGTTCTGCCTCCAAATCTTATTAACTGGTTAGGAATCCCCTTCTTCAGAAGGATTTTCTGACCTCTCTGCACCATTAGTAAATTGCAGTGCTACTGGTGCTGAGCGTAAAAATCCATTTAGCATCTGACGCCAGTCAGTTTGCAATTCTCTCGGACTCTTTCTAATGGTGCGAACAATTTTAGGCCCATTCTCACTCAAAAAGGGTGTAATGATAATTAGCATGAGATTTGACTGTATTTCGATCTCAAAGAACAAAACAGCACGGGAAACAGGCCCTTCGGCCCAACGAGCCCGCACCACCACCTCGATGTTCTCACCTCTACCCTGTCTATGTTTATAGATCTATGGATTAAAAACCAAATTTGAGACAATTTAGGGAGAATTTGTTTTGCCAATTAGCCTAAGAACATATCTTTGGGATGTGGGAGGAAACCGGAGCACCCGGAGAAAACCCACGTAAGCACAGGGAGAATGCGCAAACTCCCACAGACACAGGCCCAAATCCATGTATCTGCACAGCACAGCGATAGTCACTGAGCTGTCGTGTTGCCCATCAAATGGTCCAGGTCAGGTGAACACTAACGACGTGAAGCGCTAGGATATCTCGAAAAAAAAATCCTCTCGTGACCCATAGCATGAATGCCTCTTGTTAGACAATAAGGTGGACCAAAGCACTTGTAGGATAAAAACAAGTACATCAATATCATTATCTATTTACACACTTCCCAGGGACTCCCAAGGCGCATGATCCCTATTTTAAATCAGTTTTCTATACCCCTCCATTCCCATTCTGTTCATGTGCCCATCTAAGTATTTCTGAAATAACTCCAGAATACCTGCCTCCACCACTTTACTTGGCAGCACATTCCATACCCCCACCACCTCTGTGTGAAAAAACTCCCTCTAGCATCCAAATTATACCTTACCCCCCTCACCTTAAGCCCGTGATGCCTCGTGCTATTTGAGTCCATTCTAGGAAATAGCTTAACCCTGTTTACTCTATCTATACCCCTCATAATCTTGTACACCTCTATTAGATCTCCTTTAAGTCTACATCTTTCTAAGGAAAACAGTCCCAATTTGCCTAATCTCTCCTTGTAACTCAGACCTTCCATACCAGGCAGCATCCTGGTAAACCTCCTCTGCACTCTCTCCAGAGTCTCCACGTCTTCCGGTAGTAGGGCGACCAGAACTGGACACAGTATTCCAAATGAGGTCTAACCAACGTTTTATACAACTGCAACATTAAAGGCCATACTCTATACCCCTACCTATAAAGACTAGCATACTATATGCTTTCTTCATAACCTTCTCCACTCGCTCTGCAACCTTCAGAGACTTGTTCACCTGCACCCCCAGGTCCCTCTGCATTTCTATATTCTTAATAGGTCTACCCTTTATCATATACCTCCCCCCTACATTCTTTCTCCCGAAATGCATCACCTCGCATTTATCAGGATTGATTTCCATCTGCCATCTGTCTGCCCAAGCTGCCAGTCTATCTATGTCCTCCTGCATCGCCTGACAATGCTCCTCACTGTCTGCAAGTCCAGCCATCTTTGTATCATCTGCAATCTTGCTGATCACTCCACTTACTCCCTCTTCCAAGTCATTATATATATTACAAATAGAAGAGGTTCCATTACCAAGCCCTGCGGCACACCGCTAGTGACGGACCTCCAGCTAGAGAAACACCCTTCCACTATTACTCTCTGTCTCCTATTACTAAACCAGTTACTTATCCATCTAGCTACCCGTCCTTATATCCCATTAGCCTTGACCTTCTCAACTAACCTCCCATGAGGGACTTTGTCAAACACCTTACTAAAATCCAACTACACAACATCAACGGCTCACCCTTCGTCCACCGTTTTGGTCACCTGATCAAAAAATTCTACCAGATTTGTAAGGCACAACCTCTCCTTAACAAATCCATGCTGCGTATCCCTAATCAGATCGCAATGCTCTAAGTGCCTATACATCCTATCTCTAAGAATCCACTCCAACAGCTTCCCTACCACTGATGTCAAACTCACTGGCCTATAATTCCCAGGGTTATCCCTACCACCTTTTTTAAACAACGGTACAACATTAGCTATTCTCTAGTCCTCTGGGACCTCACCTGTGTCCAAAGAAGAGACAAAGAGGCCCAGCAATTTCATCTCGCACCTCTCTAAGTAGTCTGGTATAAATGCCATCAGTCCCTGGAGATTTATCAGTTTTAATGCTACCTAGAAGCTCTAACACTTCCTCCCTCGGTACGGATATTTCCCTCAACTGGTCCACAGCTCCCTCAGAGACAGGAGCTGTCAACAAGCCCCTCTCCTTCGTGAATACCGACGCAAAGTATTCATTCAGGATCTCTGCCATTCCCTCGGGCTCTAAGCACAATTCCCCTCCTCTGTCCCTAAGAGGTCCGATTTTTCCTCTAACCACCCTTTTATTCCTAACATAGGAGTAAAAAGCCTTTGAATTTTCCTTAATCCTATCCGCCAAAATCATTTGATGCCTCCTTTTTGCCCTTCTAACTCCCTGTTTGAGCTCCCTCCTACTCTCTCTATGTTCCTTCAACGCCATCTCGGTTCCCAGCTGCTTTGACCTATTATACGCTTCTTTTTTCTTCCTAACCAAGTCCTCAATATCCCTAGTAATCCACAGCTCTCTAATCCTACCTTTCCCATCTTTCCTCTTCGCTGGCACATATTTATCTTGCAACATTTTCAGTATTCCCTTGAAAGAGTCCCACATGCCTAGCGTGGACTTACCCTCGAATAACCGTTCCCAATCAGTTTCCATAAGTTCCTGCCTAATCCGAACGTAGTTAGCTTTCCCCCAATTCAGCACCCTGCCCCTAGGCAACAAGCATCCTTTTCCATCTGTATCCTAAAATAGACAGAATTGTGGTCACTGTTAGCCACATGTTCCCCTACTACAACATCAACCAGCTGCCCTGGCTCATTACTCAAACTAAATCCAATATAGTCCCTTCTCTAGTCGGGCTAGTCACATACTGCTCCAACGATCCTTCCAGTACACATTTTACAAATTCCTGCCTGTCCAAACTCCCAGCTCTAGGTACTTTCCAATTCACCCCAGGGAGATTAAAATCTCCCACTATAACGACTCTGTTCTTTCTGCACCTATCCAAAATGTCTTTACATATGCCTTCTTCAACTACCCGCGGGCTGATCTCATTAGTGAGTTTGGTACGCAATCCACCACTTCTTAGAATGTACTGTCCTCGCTGGCTTGATGTCACATGGATGCAAATCACTACTGCTCTACTGGCAGAATTTTAAGAGATCCTCAGTGTCCAGCGAGCATGAAAAAAGAGAGTGGCATGCAATAGCGGTGACTTACAGCATCTGCCATGCCATCCCCAGAATTCGGGGGACATTTTCTCCTCATGCCTCACTCCATCTGCCCCAAAACCCTGCCTGGGTTTAGTGCTCCTTTGCCCACCACCCTGATGTGGGCCCACATGTGTATGAAGAGCTCAGATAAGAGTCAGACTAACTTGCACCAGGGCATCACACAATGGGGCATAGTAAGTCTTCATCATTTTCCTACCTGCCAAAGAAACTCGCTAACACAGCATACTTAGGCCCACCACTCTGATGTTGCAGGAAATTGTAGGGATTCACAAGGGGATGGGGGGGGGTGATTTCTAGAGTGGTCGTCATACAGCTGTAACTCATTAATAGTTGCTCAAAGTTCTCAATAGTCTTGTTCAAGTTCTGACGAAAACAGAGCACCAATTCAAAACCTTCTACTTCAGGATCCAAAATGTGGCAATACAGGCCCCTAGTTTCCAAAATGCATGGTGATCAGGGCCTCCCTCGCCACATTTGCATGCCCAACCTTTGTTGCTGCCAGCCCTCCAGTGCCTGGGTGGTCTTCCTCCTCCTCTTCCTCTTCCTCCTCTACTTCCTCCTCCTCCTGAGCAGCTCCTTCCCCAAAAGATGCAGCGCGGGCTTGTTGGGCCAAAGGGCCTGTTACCCGTGCTGTGTTGCTCTTTGTTCTTTGTATCTCCTTGCTGCTGTACCACGTTGTGCAGGGCACAGTGCACCTCTACAATGCAAGATGATGTCAGAGGGCTATATTGGAGGGCCCTGTCAGAACGGTTCAGTCACCTGAACCAAATTCTGAGGAGCCCTAAGCACCACCCCATGATTGGCCAGGTATCATTATATCAGTCTCCGCATCAATTTCAGGCCTTCACACAGGTATCATCAACCAAGTCCGAAGTGGTTACCTCTCATTCCCACAAGCCATCCCTGCACTCTGGTCTCCTCCATGAAGACCTCCAGGGAATGTGAATTCTTCAATATAAAGCCGTCATGCATGCTGCCAGAGTGTCTAGTGCAGACGCGCATGATGGTCACATACCAACTGCACATTGATGAAATGGAAGCCCTTTCTGTTCATGAATCATCCAGGACTTTTTTGGGGGGCCTTGAAGACAACATGAGTGCAATCTTTAATCCCCTGTACATTTGGCACCCTTGCGATAGCCATGAATCATGTAGACTGGGCTTCCAGCTGGACCTCACTCAGGTCAAATTTAATATACTGACCAACCTGGGCATACAGGACATCTGTGACCTCCTTCACACACTTGCGGATGGACTATTGTGAGATGCCACTGGAGGTCTGGAAGGACCGAGCGACATAAAAGTTTAAGACAGCCATCACTTTCACAGCCATTGGGAATGGGTGCCTCTCGTTCCCTGAGGTGCCACGTCTTGCAAAATAAAAGGCAGACGTGTCACACTGTCTTTCGGAGCTGGAGCATCAGCGAGACGTGATGTTTGACAGTTTCTTGAAGGACGCCGGTATTCAGAACAGCCGGGGTCTCCACTCCCTCCTTCTCCTACTCCCCCCTCAGCATGAATAGCGGCCAGGTCCTGCCTCCAGCTGCTGACTCCCTTTCCTGCTGTGAGTAGTAAGGCCTGGACCTTTTAAAGTCTATTTATTAGTGTCACAAGTTACATTAATATTGCAATGAAGTTACTGTGAAAATCCTCTGCCTGAAATTCAATCCCCTGTTCCCTCTGCTCAGCTCCAGCAGCAGTGTAAAGAACATCAATAGCAACTGGTTGAATTGCAGAAGCCATTTCAACCTTGGGGTGGGAGTGGTGGCGCGGGGAGAGATAGATGGAAAAGTTAGAGGACCCTGCTCACTCCCACCTCAGTACTCATGTTCCCCATCTCCCTCCAAGCAACACACACTCCCCACATCCCACCTCCACAGCCTCTACCAACAAACACTCCTCACACTCCTTACCAACCTCAGTGGTTGGTAAGCTGTAAGTGAAAAGTAAAAGGATGAGAAGAGAAGGGATAGAACCTATAAAAGGTGAAGGGGGAAAAGTGTGTATGGAACCGGAAGAAATGGCAGAGGTGCTTAATGAGTACTTTCCCTCAGTATTCACGATGGAAAGTGATCTGGGAGGATGCACTACAAGTTTGCGGCAGACTGAAAAGATTGAGTATGTAGATATTAAGGAAGCGGATGTGTTAGAACTTCTAAATGCTATCAAGATAGACAAGTCTCTGGGACCAGATGGGATGTACCCCAGGTTATTGTGGGAAGTGAGGGATGTCATTGCAGAGCCCCTGGCGATGATCTTTGCGTCGTCGATGGAGACGGGAGAGGTTCCAGAGGATTGAAGGATTGCGGATGTGGTCCCTATTTTCAAGAAAGGGAACAGGGATAGTCCTGGGAATTACCGACCGGTGAGTCTGACCTCAGTGGTTGGTAAGCTGATGGAGAGGCTTCTGAGGGACAAGATTTACGAGCATTTGGAGAAGTTTAGGTTGATTAGAAATAGTCAACATGGTTTTGTAAAAGGCAGGTCGTGCCTTACGAGCTTAATTGAGTTCTTCGAAAACATTGACGAAGGAAGAGCAGTGGACATGGTGTACATGGACTTCAGCAAGGCATTTGACAAGGTCCCACATGCAAGACTTCTTGAGAAGGTGAGAGGCCATGGGATCCAAGGGACTTTGGCCTTGTGGATCCAGAACTGGCTTGCCTGCAGAAGGCAGAGGGTGGTTGTGGATGGCTCTTTCTCTGCATGGAGGTCGGTCACCAGTGGAGTGCCCCAGGGATCTGTTCTAGGACCCTTGCTGTTTGTCATTTTCATAAATGACCTGGATGAGGAAGTGGAGGGATGGGTGAGTAAGTTCGCCGATGACACGAAGGTCGGTGGTGTTGTGGATGGTCTGGAGGGATGTCAGAAGTTGCAGCATGACATCGACAGGATGCAAGACTGGGCGGAGAAGTGGCAGATGGACTTCAACGCGGATAAATGTGTTGTGGTCCATTTTGGCAGATCCAACGGGATGAATGAGTACACTATCAAAGGTAGGAGTCTTAGCTGTGTGGAAGAGCAGAGGGATCTTGGGGTCCGGGTCCATAAGACTCTCAAATCGGCCTCCCAGGTGGAGGATGTGGTTAAGAAAGCTTACGGTGTACTGGCCTTCATTCATCGAGGGATTGAGTTCAGGAGTCAGGAGGTAATGCTGCAGCTTTATAGGACCCTTGTCAGACCACACTTGGAGTACTGTGCGCAGTTCTGGTCGCCTCACTATAGGAAGGACGTGGAAGCTATTGAAAGGGTGCAGAGGAGATTTACAAGGATGTTGCCTGGATTGGGAGGCATGCCTTATGAAGACAGGTTGAGGGAGCTGGGACTGTTCTCCCTGGAGAGACGAAGGTTGAGAGGCGACCTGATAGAGGTTTACAAGATGTTGAGAGGAATAGATAGGGTGGACTCTCAGAGACTATTTCCCAGGGCTGAAATGGTCGCGACGAGAGGGCACAGATTTAAGGTGCAGGGAAGCAAGTACAGAGGGGATGCTAGGGGAAAGTTTTTCACTCAGAGGGTGGTGAGTGAATGGAATCGGCTGCCGTCGGTGGTGGTCGAGGCGAACTCGCTGGGGTCTTTTAAAAGACTTCTGGATGAGTATATGGGATCCAATGGGATTGGGGGTTATAGATAGGTCTATGGCTGGGTAGGTTTTGATGTGTACGGCACAACTTGTGGGCCGAAGGGCCTGTTTGTGCTGTAGTGTTCTATGGTCTATGGTCTATATCCCCCCAAGCCCCACAGTAACACATGCTCTCCATATTTCCCCAGCACCCCCCCCCCCCCACCCCCAGCAACATACCCTCTCCACATCAAGCCTCATAGCGCCCCAGAATGGCAACACAGCTCCATCCTTATTTCCCCACCCTGAAGAGCAAATTGACACTTCGCCCATTTTGGACAGGGTCTCAATTGTGCCCATTTTTTTGTGGTAAAATGGAAATCCATGTGAAAACAGGCGCCATTCCCGCAAGTCACATCACGCCTGATTTTACAACTTTCTCCCACTAAAAAATGGGTGCAATGAGGTTGTAAAATTCTGCGAAAGTATGGTTCTAGCACAGCAGTTGTGAGGATGAATGAAGAGGGGAATACGGTCTTGCACCCGCCGTCAGGATGCAAGAGGATGCCATGGTACAGAGTGGGCAGCCATGAGTGCTGAAGATGGATGAGCTCAATCTGGGGCTGGGATCCTCAGGCTGGGGTTTGCCGCTGGATTAAAGTCATGAGGTGAGCATTCTTTCTGTCTGCTGAAGATCCCCAAGTGGTTTCAGAGGTGGATGTCAAATCCCACTAATGTCACAGTCCCCACCCTGCCCCCTTCCGGATGGACAGGCCCATCCCAGAACCCACACAAGCACTTGGCAGCTGTCACCCCATCAAGGAAGCTCTGTAGGTGTTAACACAGCTCCGTATACTGCATGATTTCTGCTGTGCTTCCTACAATTACATGGACGTCAGGAGAGAACTCCCCTACCATCTGTCTAAACTGGATGCCATATTTGTTAAAGTTAAAGTTTAAAGTTTATTTATTAGTCACAAGTAAGCTTACATTCACACTGCAAGGAAGGTATTGTGAAAATCCCCTAGCCACCATACTCCAGCTTCAGGTACACTGTGGGAGAATTTAGCATGGCCAATCCATCTAATCAACAGATTGTTGGAGTGGGGAAGAAAACTCAGAGGAAACCTACGCAGGCACAGGGCGAACATGCAACTCCATACAGACAGTGACGCAAGCCAGGAATGGAAGCCAGGTCCCTGCTAACCACTGTACCACCGTGCCATCCCAATATTAGATATCACTTTGTACCAAATGTCCAGGTGAATACTGGTTTATACTGCAAGGGTTCCTCATTAAGGGCTATCTCACAGCCTCTCTTATGCTTAACGAGAACACCAGAGCACTGATCCCAGTCTGCCTCATGCTGCCACCACTGGCCTGTGATATCAGCGGTCTGGCAGTCGAGGGATGAGGGAGCTCTGCATCATACATCAGCAAGAATGCAACTGCACTCAGGATACAAAGTCATCATGCCATGCCAGGGAAGGTACAGCTGTGCAGGATGCCATTTGTGCCCAGGGGGGAGCAGTGTCCATGGCCGCAGTGGCACTGATGTGATCATATTCAGCAGCTAGCTGAGGTGCTGCTAACACTGGGGATGGTATCTTTTTGCAAGAGTCCAGATACATGTAGACACAGTGTGCTGGGAGGGGGTGAGGGATCTGAGATGGTCAACTCCACTGTTTCTAGCTCTCTCCTCTCTTTTGCAGAGCAAAAATGAATCTTGGAATTGAGTCAGCAGATATTACAGAGTGATGGAGTCATAGAATCATACAGCACAGAAAAGGCCCTCAGGCCCATCGAGTCTGCACTGACAATAACTACCATTAAAAGCGCACAGATCCCATTTTCCGGAACTTGTCCAATAACTCTGAATATTCTGATCTTTCAAGCACTCATCCAAATAGTTTTTAAAGGTAATAAGGTTTCAGGCGTCCATCACCTTTCCAGGCATGCATTCCAGATTCACACCACCCTCTGAGTGAAATCTTTTTTTCTCAAATCCCCTCTGAATCTTCCAAAACCTCACATAAAAAATCTGACCCCTCAACCAAGGGGAACCAAACTCCTCAACCTTATACATCTCAATCATGCCACCTCTCAGCCTTCTCTGCTCTAAAGAAACAATCCAAGCCTATCTAGTATCACCTTGTAACTCAAATGCTCCATCCCAGGCAATATCCTAGTGAACAACCTCTAGCCTTTCTAGTGCAATCACATCCTTCCTATAATGAGGTGATCAGAACTGCACGCACTATTCCAGATGTAGTGTAAGCAAGATTCTGTATCACTCCAACATTACCTCCGTGCTCTTATATTCTATGCCACAATTGAAAATACCAATGTTCCATGTGCCTTCTTAACTACCCTATTCACTTTCTCTACTGACTTCAGGAATCTATGAATAAGTACTATAAGATCCATATGTTCTTCTGAGCTTCCCAGTGTTCTGTCAAGCATTAAATACTCCCTTCTCTTGTTTCTTCTTCCAAAGTAAATCACCTCACACTTAATTGGATTAAATATTATCCGCCACTTCTCAGTCCATCTAACCAATCCATTTATGTCTTCCTGCAACCTACAATCAACTTCATTATTATTAGCCACCCTACCAATCTTGGTTTTGTGTGCAAACTTATTTAACAGTCCCCCTATATTTTCATCTGTATCAATTTATATGACAAACAATAAGAGTCCCAGTACTGATCCTTATGCTACACCATTCACTACTGGCCTCGAATCACTTGAACAGCCTTCTACCACAGCCCTTTTTGTCCTATTACTAAGTCAGTTTCTGATTAATATTTGTATTTGTGCATAGATCCCTGAAAGTGGGCAGTCAAGTCGATAAGGTTTTAAGAAGGCATACGGAGTCTTAGCTTTTATTGGTAGGGGGATTGAATTTTGGAGCCGCAACGTCATGTTGCAACCGTACAAAACTCTAGTGAGGCCGCAGTTGGAGTATTGTGTGCAGTTCTGGTCCCCACATTATAACAAAGATGTGGAGGCATTGGAGAGGGTACAGAGAAGGTTTACCAGGATGTTGCCTGGTATGGAGGGCAGGTCTTAGGAGGAGAGGCTGAGGGATTTGAGGTTGTTTTCGTTAGAAAGGAGGAGGCTAAGAGGGGACCTGATCGAAACATATAAGATGATTAGAGGTTTAGATAGGGTGGACAGTGATAGCCTTTTTTCCTAGGATGGAAAAAGCTAGCACGAGGGGACACAGCTTTAAATTAAGGGGTGATAGTTATAGGACGGATATCAGATGTAGGTTCTTTACCCAAAGGGTGGTTCGGGAGTGGAATGCCCTGCCTGCGGCAGTTGTAGATGCGCCAAGTTTGGTGGCGTTTAAGAGGTTCGTTGATAAGTTTATGGAAGAGAAGGGAATGGTTTAGTTTGGAGGGTCATTGCTTTTTTCATAATTGGTCGGCGCAACATCGAAGGCCGAAGGGCCTGTTCTGCGCTGTAATGTTCTATGTTCTAATCTTCCCATGATAGGTTGAGGGAGCTAGGTCTTTTTTCCCTGAAGAGACAAAGGATGAGAGGTGATCTGAAAGAGGTTTATAAGATGTTGAGAGGTATAAGTAGAGTGCATTCTCAGAGGATATTTCCCAGGGCTGAAATGGTCACTACAAGAGGACACAAGTTTAAGGTGCTGGGGAGTAGTTATAGAGAAGATGTCAGGGATACGTTTTTCACTCAGAGGGTAATGGGTGAGTGGAATCGGCTGCCGTCGGTGGTGATGGAGGTGAACTTGCTGAGGTCTTTAAAAAGACTTCTGGATGGGTACATGAGATTTAATAGGATTGAGAGTTATAGATAGCGCTGGTAGGTATAGATAGGATATGATTGGCGCTACTTTGTGGGCCGAAGGGCCTGTTTGTGCTGTCATTCTATGTTCTATGTTTCCCTGAATTGCATATGCTTTCTCAATCAATCTCCCATTTGGGACCTTGTCAAAAGCTTTGCTAAAATCCATATAAAGTACATCAGCTGAAGATTCCTTATCCACACACGACAACGTTTTTGAAAAATTCTAAGAAATTTGTTAGACATGACCTCCCTCTGACTATCCCATGCCTTTCTAGTGGAGATTAATACTCTCCTTCAGAATTTTCTTCAATAGTTTCCTTACCACTGATGTAAGACTCACCGGTCTGTAATTTCCTGGTTCATCTCTACTATCCTTCCAGAAAAGTGGAACCACATTAGCCATCCTCCAGTCTCTGGCACATATGCCAGAAAAGAATTAAAAATTTGTCGTAGAGCCCTGCAATTTCTTTCCTTACCTCCCATAGCAGCATGGGATGGTATGAGACATGAATTGTCTATGATGGACTGGGAAATTACTGAAAATAAGGAGAATGGAGAGGCAACAATGGCCTCCATGCCTCCATCACTTAAGATGCATCAGTGAGACTGGGAGCCCTCTCTCTGACCTATAGATTTTTTATTTGTTTCTTCTTGAAGCCAATATCTGTGGTGTCAGTTAGCAGCAGTTTGCTTTCAGTTGGTTCAGATTTCCTGTCAGAGGGGTAAGCTACCTTTAAGAGCTGGAGGCTAATTAGAGCTTGCTGCTCATCCCCAGTTGAGAATGCAGACAATGAGAGGTCTTACGGAGTTGCATATTAAATCAGGCAAATGAAGAACCTTTATGAAGTTGCATGCTGCGTGATAGAATAGAATGATTGTGTATTGCTACCTCCACACCTCAAGAAAAAGTGATGAATATTTAGATTCTGCTGCTTATTAAAATGAACCTGTCAGGAATTCAGTTGAACATTTAATCCAAATGGCAGCACAAGAAACAATGCAATATTTTTTCACTTTGAAGTGCCAATCTTGATATTATGCAATCTTATGTCTCAGAACTGAGTGCATGTTAAGAGAGTCAAGGTGAGCCCACTCTGTCATGCTTCAGTTTTGATATCATTTTAATAGTAGAACAGTTAATTGATACTTGCTTTTAGAAGAAAGGCTCAAACAAAAGAACTCACAAATTAATTTGTGTTAAAATGCATAGCTTTGTTGCCCATCTTTTTACAGTCAGATTTCAAATCATTTTGAATTACTTTCTAGCTGTGCATATAAATCATTTATTTCATACCCTATGGCTTTCTTCTTTATTCTATTCACTGAAAAAAATCAATTACTCTTTTTTATTATTTGCCTCAGGGACTTTGATAATTGGCTATTCTTAAGCCTTCAAGGAACTGACTGATTAGAACAGTTTTGACCACAGAACTTGGTGCAAAATTAGAGTTTTGACAGTCAACATGGACAATACAAATTTATCAGTCACATCACAATTATTAGAACTGACCTGTTTTTCCAATTCAATAAAAACTAATATCATTCAAGACAGACTAAAGAAAAATATATTAACCTTTGCAAAGATCACTTTCTTCCAAAATGTTTGGACTTTACCACATTGGAATGGGGTACACGGAGGAAGGGGTGTGGAGAAGTAGGTCTCTGAGTATGGAACATTCTAAAAGAGAGGGTGAATAGCCAGATATCGTGGTAAAAATTGGTACTAACACATAGGCAGGAAGAGTGACAAGATCCTACAAAGGAAGTTCAGGTTGTTCGGTAGTAAGTTAAATAAAAGGACCTCTAGGGTTGTAATCTCAGGATTACTTCCTGTGTCACATGCCAGTGAGGCTAGGAATAGGAAGATCATGCAACTAAACATGTGGCTAAAGAACTGGTATAGGAGGGAGGGGTTTAGATATCTTGATCATTGGAATCTCTTCTGGGGCAGGTGAGACCTGTACAAGAAGGATGGGTAACACCGAAACTGGATGAGCACCAATACCTTGGCAGGTAGGTTTGCTAGAGTCATCGGGAGGGTTTAAACTAGTATGGCAGTGGGTTGGGAATCAAACAATAGATCAGGAGGGAGAAATAACTAAGGCCCGTATGAGGAAAGGAAGAGCAGGCATGGAGTTGTTGTTGAACGCAGCAGGCATGGTGGTCTGAAGTGCATTGATCTCAATGCTCAGAGCATTACAGATAAGACAGATCAACTTAAAACATAAAACATAGGTCCGAGTACTAATCCAAGCTCTAAGTTCATCTGTTTTATGTTCTATGTTGTTGCTATTACAGATACTTGGTTGAAAGACAGACAGGATTGGCAGCTAAACATACCAGGATTTAGATGCTTCAGGCATGATAGAGGGGTATATAAAAGGGGTGGAGGATTGCATTATTGGCTAAGGAGAATATGATGTGGAGATGCTAGCATGGGACTGGGATAAAAACAGTAAAAAGTCTCACAACACCAGATTAAAGTCCAACAGTTTAAGGTTTTTGGGTAAGCGTTCTCCAAGGCAACCTTCATGGCATACGACAATTCAGGGTCACTGAGCAGACATTGATAGCCAAGTTCTGCATACATGAGGATGGCCTCAACCGGGATCTTGGGTTCATGTCACACTATCTGTAACGCCCACAACTTGCCTGGGCTTGCAAAATCTTACTAACTATCCTGGCTGGAGACAATACACATCTCTTTAATATATGCTTAACCTTCTCTCCTCTCACATTGTCTATACCTTTAAGACTTGATTACCTGTAAAGACTTAACATTTCAACCATTATTTTGTAAATTGAGTTTGCCCTATTTGTGAATTGAAATTCCACTCACCTGATGAAGGAGCAGCGCTCCGAAAGCTAGTGGCTTGTGCTACCAAATAAACCTATTGGACTTTAACCTGGTGTTGTGAGACTGCTTACTAAGGAAAATATCACAGCTGTACTGAGGGAAGACACCTCGGAAGGTTCGGCCAGCAAGGCAATATGGGTAGAGCTCAGGGACAGAAAAGGTACAATATTGGGGGTTTAGAACATAGAACATTACAGCACAGAACAGGCCCTTCGGCCTTCGATGTTGCACCGACCAATATAAAAAGCAATGCCCCTCCAAACTAAACCATTCCCTTTTCTTCCATATACTTATCAACTAACCTCTTAAACGCCACCAAACTTGGCGCATCTACAACTGCTGCAGGCAGGGCATTCCACTCCCGAACCACCCTTTGGGTAAAGAACCTACCTCTGATATCCGTCCTATAACTATCACCCTTAATTTAAAGCTGTGTCCCCTCGTGCTAGCTTTTTCCATCCTAGGAAAAAGGCTATCACTGTCCACCCTATCCAAACCTCTAACTATCTTATATGTTTCAATAAGATCCCCCCTTAGCCGCCTCCTTTCTAACGAAAACAACCTCAAATCCTTCAACCTCTCTTCATAGGACCTGCCCTCCATACCAGGCAACATCCTGGTAAACCTCTTCTGTACCCTCTCCAATGCCTCCACATCTTTCTTATAATGTGGGGACCAGAACTGCACACAATACTCCAAGTGCAGCCGCACTAGAGTTTTGTACAGTTGCAACATGATGTTGCGGCTCCGAAATTCAATCCCTCTACCAATAAAAGCCAAGACTCCATATGCCATCTTAACAACCTTCTCGACCTGACTGCCTACTTTCAGGGATCTATGCACATACACACCAAGATCCCTCTGTTCATCAAGACTACTAAGAATCCTACCATTAGCCCTATACTCGACACATTTATTATTCCTGCCATAGTGCATTACCTCACACTTTTCCACATTAAACTCCATTTGCCACATCTCGGCCCAGCTCTGCAACTTGTCCAAGTCTCTCTGCAAACTATAACACCCCTCTTCACTATCTACCACTCCACCGACTTTAGTGTCATCTGAAAATTTACTAATCCATCCTTCAATACCCTCATCCAGATCATTTATAAAAAATTACAAACAGCAGGGGCCCCAAAACAGACCCCTGAGGTACACCACTTGTCACCGAACTCCACGATAAATATCTCCCATCAACCACCACCCTCTGTCTTCTATCTGCTAGCCAATTCCTAATCCAATTAGCTAAATCACCCTCTAGCCCATACATCTGCATTTTCTGCAGAAGCCTTCCATGGGCCACCTTATCGAACGCCTTACTAAAGTCCATATATACCACATCAACTGCCTTACCCCCATCCACCTCTTTAGTCACTTTTTCAAAAAACTCAATGAGGTTAGTAAGGCATGAACTACCCTTCACAAAACCATGCTGACTATCCCCAATCAATTCATTTCTCTCTAAATAACTATAAATTAGTTATAACTATAAATTGGGCAAAGTATTGGAGAGAATTATTAGGAATAGGATTTATAGTTATTTAGAGAGAAATGAATTGATTGGGGATAGTCAGCATGGTTTCGTGAAGGGTAGGTCATGCCTTACTAACCTCATTGAGTTTTTTGAGAAAGTGACCAGAGAGGTGGATGGGGGTAAGGCGGTTGATGTAGTATATATGGATTTTAGTAAGGCGTTTGATAAGGTGGCCCATGGAAGACTTCTGCAGAAAATGCAGATGTATGGGATAGAGGGTGATTTAGCTAATTGGGTTAGGAATTGGCTGGCAGGTAGAAGACAGAGGGTGGTGGTTGATGGGGGATATTCATCATGGAGTTCGGTGACAAGTGGTGTACCTCAGGGGTCTGTTTTGGGGCCCTTGCTGTTTGTAATTTTTATAAATGATCTGGATGAGGGTATTGAGGGATGGATCAGTAAATTTGCAGATGATACTAAAGTTGGTGGTGTGGTAGATAGTGAAGAGGGGTGTTTAGTTTACAGAGTGACTTGGACAAGTTGCAGAGCTGGGCCGAGAGGTGGCAAATGGAGTTTAATCTGGAAAAGTGTGAGGTAATGCACTTTGGCAGGAACAATAAATGTGTAGAGTATAGGGCTAATGGTAGGGCTCTTAATAGTGTTGAGGAACAGAAGGATCTTGGTGTATGTGTCAATAGATACCTGAAAGTAGGCAGTCAAGTGGATAAAGTTGTTAAGAAGGCATATGGAGTCTTAGCTTTTAGTGGTAGGGGGATTGAATTTAGGAGCCGCAACGTCATGTTGCAACTGTACAAAACTCTAGTGCGGCCGCACTTGGAGTATTGTGTGCAGTTCTCGTCCCCGCATTATAAGAAAGATGTGGAGGCATTGGAGAGGTTACAGAGGAGGTTTACCAGGATGTTGCCTGGTATGGAGGGCAGGTCTTATGAAGAGAGGCTGAGGGATTTGAGGTTGTTTTCGTTAGAAAGGAGGCGGCCTAAGAGGGGACCTAATCGAAACATATAAGATGATTAGAGGTTTAGATAGGGTGGACAGTGATAGCCTTTTTCCTAGGATGGAGAAAGCCAGCATGAGGGGACACAGCTTTAAATTAAGGGGTATGAGTTATAGGACGGATATCAGAGGTAGGTTCTTTACTCAAAGAGTGATTAGGGAGTGGAATGCCCTGCCTGCAGCTGTTGCAGATGCGCCAAGTTTGGTGGCGTTTAAGAGGTTAATTGATAAGTATATGGAAGAGAAGGGCATGGTTTCGTTTGGAGGGGCATTGCTTTTTATTTTGGTCGGCACAACATCGAAGGCCGAAGGGCCTGTTCTGTGCTGTAATGTTCTATGTTCTATGTTCTAAATCCATTCCCTAATAATTCTCTCCAATACTTTGCCCACAACAGAAGTAAGACTCACTGGCCTATAATTCCCTGGAAGGTCCCTCTTCCCCTTCTTGAACAAAGGGGTTTATTACATGCCTCCCAACAGCCAGCAGGAGAAAGAACAGCAGATGTGCAAACAGATTTTGGAAAGATGCAAAAACAACAGGGTTGTTGTGGTGGATGATTTTAACTTTCCCTATATTAACTGGGGCTCACTTACTGCGAGAACTTTGGATGGGGCAGAATTTGTAAGGAGCATCCAGGAGGGTTTTTTGAAATGATATGTAAGCAGCCCAACTCGTGAAGAAGCCATATTAGACCTGGTATTAGGGAATGAACCCGGCCAGATGATCAAAGTTTCTGTAGAAGAGCATTTCATGAACAGTGATCATAATTTCATAAATTTTAAGGTGCCTGTGAATAAGGACAAGAGTGGCCCTTGAGCGAAGGTGTTAGATTGGCGGAAGACTAACTACAATAACATTAGGCAGTATCTGGAGAGTGTAGATTGGAGGAGGCTATTTGAGGGTAAATCAACATCCGATATGTGGGGGTCTTTCAAATGTCAGTTAATTGGAATTCAGGACCAGCATGTACCTTTGAGGATGAAGGACAAATGTGGCAAGTATCGGGAACCTCGGATAACGAGGGATATAATGAGCTTTGTCAAAAAGGAAAAAGAAGCAACATTAAGGTCTAAGAGGACAGACAAAACTCTTGACGAATAAAAAGAACACAGGAAGGAATTTAAGGAAGGAGTTAGGAAGGCTAAAACGGGACATGAAAAGTCCTTGGCAAACAGCATTAAGGAAAATCCTAAGGCATTTTATTCATATGTCAAGAGCAAGAGGGTAACTAGGGAAAGGGTTGGTCCACTTAAGGATAGTGGAGGGAATTTGTGCGTGGAAACAGAGGAAATAGACGGGATACTAAATTAATATTTTGCCTCAGTATCCAGCAAAGAGACAGTCTTGTTGGAAGAGGAGCCTAGAGAATATTGTTTCAATATTCTGGGTCACCTCATTATCAAAAGGAAGTATTCAGTGTCTTAAAAAAAGATTAAAGTAGATAATTAAGGCCTGATGGAATCTATCCCTGAGTACTAAGGGAGGCAAGGGGGAAAACTGCTGAGGTCTTGACAGAAATCTTTGTACCCTCATTGACCACAGGTGAAGTTCCAGAGGACTGGAGGATAGCCAATGTTGTTCTCTTGTTTAAGAAGGCAGCAGAGATAATCCAGGAAATTATAGGTCGTATAAACCTTATATCAGTGGTAGGGAAATCATGGAAAAAGATTTACTCATATTTGGAAACAAATGGGCTCATTAGTGATTGGCAGCATGGTTTTGTGAAAGGAAGGTCGTGTCTCAGTAACTTGATCAAGTTTTTTGAGGAAGTGACAAAGACGATAGATGAGGGAAAGGCAGTGGATGTTATATATATGGACTTCAGTAAAGCTTTTGACAAGATACATCGTGTAAACTAATACAAAAGGCAAAGTCACATGGGATCAGAGGAGAGACCGCAAGATGGGTGCATAATTGGCTTGGCCAGACAAAGAATAGCAGGAAAGAGGTATTTTTCTGAATGGATTGCTGATAGTCCATAGGGATCAGTTCTGGACCTTTATTGTTCATAGTATATATAAATGATTTGGAGGAAAATATAGCTCCTCTAATTAGTGAATTCATAGATGACTCAAAATTTTTGACTCAAAAATTGTTGGAGTTTTGGACAGCAAAGAATACAGCAAGTACAGCAAAAGTCAAAGCATACAGCAAGATATAGACAGGTTGGAAATTTGGGTGGAGAAATGGCAAATGGAGTTTAATCCAGACAAGTGTGAGGTATTGTATTTTGAAATGGTCCAAGAATGCTGGAATGATACAGTAAATGGTAGAACTCTGAGGAGTATTGATGGGCAGAGAGATCTGGGCGTACATTTCCACCAATCACTGAAAATGGCAATGCAGGTGGATAAGGTAGTCAAATAAGAATACGACATGCTTGCCTTCATTGGTCAGAGCATTGGGTATGGGTCTGATGTGCAAACACCTCAAGGCCATGATGGAAAAGTTGGCAATCACCTTGCTCCAACAGGTCCTACGAGATTGTGCTCGGCTATGTCTCGATGGTCATACACTGTGGTGGGCACCACCACTGTGATGGCCTCCTATGGGCCGGGCACCTTGACCTCTCTGAAGATGCTTCATCTCAGCATCCACAGGGAGAATGGGTGTCAGCTGAATACCTAGGGGCCTCCATTTAAAACACTCCAGGAGTATACAGCCACTTACAGTGCCTTCTGCTTGTGGCCACGTCAATTTTTGCAGAAGCCAATGACAGTGCTTCTGTTCCTGAGCAGAAGATGCATATGAGGCTGGGCCCCTCCAGGGCTCAGGCACCAGAAAACATCCACTAAGGGCATCACAGGCATCAGGCCAACAGGCTGTGTCTGACTGCTGTGGATGTTGAACTGCACAAAGGTATAATGGTTGGGTCAGGAAAGTTCAAATATTTTAATGTCACCTCAGAGTGGCAGGTACTCTATCACTGAATAAATTTCAATTATTGAAAATATGTGTATATGAATGTGTATATGAATGTAATGGTCAAATTCATTTTGAATCTTTGCCAGCCCCAGTGCCACATGTGTCTTTGTATGTTGTCAGGGGAAATGTGTGTAATTCTTTATCTAGAGTGTAAGATAGCTGAGTTCTCAATCATTATCTCTCAAGGAATAACAATGGGTAATGAGGTTCATCAGATGTGACTGTCTGTGCATCTGAGTTTTCTAGTTAATAATGTCCCAGACAATGACATGTGCTTTCAGATCCGATCTCTATACACTTCCTTCACAGCACTGTTTGCACCCTTATTTGCCATGGGAAACATTTAGCCCCATCGCTGTGCTTCCTTGCTGGAATTTACTTTGATAGAGTGAGGACATTAGCAGTAGCTAAGATCTGACCCTTTGACTTGACAAAAAGAAGCAGCCGTGTCTTTGGTAGGAGATCCAGCCAGTTCAGCACTTGGACGAGCCAGTCTGCACTGAATATTCTGATTTCCACTAGGAATGTTAATTCTATGCAAACAATTGCCGTATGGTGTTTACACAGACTTTTAATCATTTTAATAAGTGAATATTAGTGATGCAGTGATGTCACTGTGTTATTGCATATTTCTGTTTACATGTCTGGAAAGCTGGCATATAAATCACTTTTACCAGGACAACAATACTTTGTTAAGCAATGACCTACCCCAACCAAATATAGTTTTCACAAAAAGTACGACATACAAGGAGCATACTTATCAAATGTAAATATTTACCAGATAAAAAGCAACTATTCACTTGTACTGTGACATGAGAAATATAATGGCTGGCGAATTGACAATGATAAATGATATTTGGAAACATTCTGACATATCTTTGAAAACAAGTACACTGAAATATGAAAATGAAGAAGTTAACACCTGTGTAAACATGATTGCCATCAACAATTTTGATATCATGTATATAAATCAAAAATATAAAAATGTCATGAACAAAACAACAGTGCAATCTGCTCAGGAAAATAACACAAAGAAAGCAAGTTAATTGAAAAGAGGCATTCTGGGTTAAATAAAGACGTGTATCACCCATTTTCATGTGTTGCATAGCCATCCAGGGTTTCAAAGCAACATTTATAATCCTTACACATGCTTCTGATTGGAATTGTTGCAGCATGCCATTTTGGTAAACAGCATGTGTACTTACTGACTGCCAGTGTCACTCTGCAGACAAAATTTGATATTAATCGTTGTGCAATGTTAATTTAAAGCCCCTGCTACTATTTTGGATCTCATTGAAACTGACATCATGGCTTCACCTCAATCAGCCGCACATGAAGGTAAATAGCATAAATTGGCTCAATGACAGGAGACAGAGGATTGTTTTTCATACTGGAGGCCCATGACCAGTGATGTGCTTAGTGATCGGTGCTGGTCCACTGTTATTTGTCATTTGTATTAATGTTTTGGATGAGAATTTATGGGCCATGGTTAGTAAGCTTGCAGATGACACCAAAATCAGAGTCATAGTGGACAGTGAAGAAGGTTTCCTCGGATTGCAATGGATTCTTGGTCAATTGGGCCAGTGGGCTGACAAATGGCAGATAGAGTTTAACTTAGATAAATGTGAATGATGCATTTTGGTCGATCAAATCAGGGCAGAACTCACTCAGTTAATTCCTAGGGCACTGGGGAGAATTACAAAAAAAAGACATCTAAGGGTACAGGTTCATAGGTCTTTGAAAGTAGAGTCACAGATGGACAGAGTGGTGAAGAAGGCATTCGGCATGCTTGGTTTCATTGATCAGAATATGGGATGCTTGTTGAAGTTGCACAAGACATTAGTAAGGCCACACTTCGAATATTGTGTACAGTTCTGGTCACCCTATAATAGAAAGAATATTGTTAAATTAGAAATTGTGCAGAAAAGATTTACTAGGATGCTACCAAGACTTGATGGTTTGAGTTAAAAGGAGAGGCTGGATAGACTGGGACTTTTTTCTCTGCTCATTCACGGGATCACAGAGAAAGAGCGATTCCTGGTTGTGAAGCACCCTTTATACCCCTTTGGGTTTTGCGTTTCTTTTGGCCATTGCCAATCAATTGATCAGTGCTTGATCACCCTGATCAATAAGTCTAATCAGGTGCTGCCACACCAACCTCTGGGTGTGACTCCAATGGCCATGTCTGCAGGTGCTGGGGGCACATAGAGTTCACACCTTGCTCCCAGATAAGGGGTTACAGCGCCCTTATGTCTGGTAAACAACCCAGTTTGACCAGAAAATCTCTTTTATTCTGGAGATGACCCATATCTATATGATCATTCGTCTGGGTTACAGTCTGTTTATCTCTATCTTATAGGCTGTGGTCTGTTGTTTTAGTTCTTGCCCAATTGTCTGAAAGTGCTTTATAAATCACCATTTTAGATGGAACATTTGACCACAAATGGTAGCTTTGCTCTGTGTTCAATAAAATGGTACACAAAAGCCCCTATACTGAGATAGTTACACTAATAATGGGCCTGATGTTGAAACTGGTCATAACCGGTTTGATAATGGGGATAGAAAATACACATGGGAGGTTGATAAAAGATGTTTAAACCAAAGAAACGGTAAAAGGATGGTGAATCATAGTTTTCAACGTGATTCCCTGTCTCACTACATAGTGAATTATCCAAAAGGAAGAAACTATGTCTTTGAAGCCTTACATGAAGCAGAATATATAGAAATTGACAGTAATGGGGATAAGGACCAAGAAGGCATAGTTTTGATCACAGAAAATTTGAGACCCACAATAATAACAAAGAACAAAGAACAGTTCAGCACAGGAAACTGACTCTTCAGCCCTCCAAGCCTGTGCTGCTCATTGGTCCAACTAGACCATTTGTTTGTATCCCTCCATTCCCAGTCTGCTCATGTGACTATCCAAGTAAGTCTTAAACAATCCCAGCATATCCATCTCCATCTCCCTACTTGGCAGTGCATTCCAGGTCCCCACCACTCTCTGTATAAAAAACATCCCTCTAATATCTGAGTTATACTTCGCCCCACTGACGTTGAGCCCATGACCCCTTGTGATGTTCCTACCATTCACCCTATCTATACCCTTCTTAATTTTATACAACTCTATTAGGTCTTTCCTCATTCTCCGTCTTTCCAGGGAGAACAACTCCAGTTTACCCAATGTGTACTGATAGATTCTTTTAATTGTACAGTGTTGAATAGTGGATATCTGCCTACTGCATGTGGCAAAATTGTTATTTGGGGCCCTTGATCAGAAAGACCAAAAGAAAGTTAAGGAATGTGACATTCCACGTGTTTTTGATTTGGAGCTGATAATACTTTAGTTTCATCCAAAAGAGTGGCTCTGTCCTGAAGAATTGCAGGAAACGGCCTGTTCATAAGTATAGAACATAGAACATTACAGCGCAGTACAGGCCCTTCGGCCCTCGATGTTGCGCCAGCCAGTGGACCCTCTAACCTAAACTATTCCAATATCATCCATATGCCTATCCACTGAACATTTGAATGCCCCCAAAGTAGGCGAGTCCACAACTGCTGCAGGCAGGGCATTCCACGCTCTCACCACCCTCTGTGTAAAGAACATGCCTCTGACATCCGTCCTATAACTACCACCTCTTAATTTAAAGTTATGTCCCCTCGTGTTGGTCATCACCATCCGAGGAAAAAGGCTCTCACTATCCACCCTATCCAATCCCTTGATCATTTTATACGCCTCAGTTAGGTCACCGGGTAACCTTCTTCTCTCTAATGAAAATAACCTCAGGTCCCTCAGCCTTTCCTCATAAGGCCTTCCCACCATACCAGGCAACATCCTGGTAAACCTCCTCTGCACCCTTTCCAATGCTTCCACATCTTTCTTATAATGCGGCGACCAGAACTGTACGCAATACTCCAAGTGCGGCCGCACCAGAGTTTTGTACAGTTGTAACATAACCTCACGGCTCCTAAATTCAATCCCTCTACCAATAAAAGCTAACACACCGTACGCCGTCTTAACAACTTTATCAACCTGGGTGCCAACTTTCAAAGAGCTATGTACTTGTACCCCAAGATCCCTCTGCTCGACAACACTATTAAGGGTCCTTCCATTAGCCCTATATTTCACATGCCTGTTATTCCTACCAAAGTGAATCACCTCACACTTATAGAACATAGAACATAGAACAATACAGCACAGAACAGGCCCTTCGGCCTTCGATGTTGTGCCGACCAAAATAAAAAGCAATGCCCCTCCTAACTAAACCATTCCCGTCTCATCCATATACTTATCAACTAACCTCTTAAACGCCACCAAACTTGGCGCATCTACAACAGCTGCATGCAGGGCATTCCACTCCCTAATCACTCTTTGAGTAAAGAACCTACCTCTGATATCCGTCCTATAACTCATACCCCTTAATTTAAAGCTGTGTCCCCTCGTGCTAGCTTTCTCCATCCTAGGAAAAAGGCTATCACTGTCCACCCTATCCAAACCTCTAATTATCTTATATGCTTCAATAAGATCCCCCTTAGCCGCCTCCTTTCTAACGAAAACAACCTCAAATCCTTCAACCTCTCTTCATAGTACCTGCCCTCCATACCAGGCAACATCCTAGTAAACCTCCTCTGTACCCTCTCCAATGCCTCCACATCTTTCTTATAATGTGGCGACCAGAACTGCACACAATACTCCAAGTGCGGCCGCACTAGAGTTTTGTACAGCTGCAACATGATGCTGCGGCTCCTAAATTCATTCCCCCTACCAATAAAAGCTAAGACTCCATAAGCCTTCTTAACAACTTTATCCACTTGACTGCCTACTTTCATGGATCTATTGACACATACACCAAGATCCTTCTGTTCCTCAACACTATTAAGAGCCCTACCATTAGCCCTATACTCTACACATTTATTGTTCCTGCAAAGTGCATTACCTCACACTTTTCCACATTAAACTCCATTTGCCACCTCTCGGCCCAGCTCTGCAACTTGTCCAAGTCTCTCTGCAAACTATAACACCGCTCTTCACTATCTACCACTCCACCGACTTTAGTGTCATCTGCAAATTTACTAATCCATCCTTCAATACCCTCATCCAGATCATTTATAAAAATTACAAACAGCAGGGGCCCCAAAACATACCCCTGAGGCACACCACTCGTCACCGAACTCCACGATGAATATCTCCCATCAACCACCACCCTCTGTCTTCTATCCGCCAGCCAATTTCTAATCCAATTAGCTAAATCACCCTCTATTCCACACATCTGCATTTTCTGTAGAAGTCTTCCATGGGCCACCTTATCAAAAGCCTTACTAAAGTCCATATATACTACATCAACCGCCTTACCCCATCCACCTCTCTGGTCACTTTCTCAAAAAACTCAATGAGGTTAGTAAGGCATGACCTACCCTTCACGAAACCATGCTGACTATCCCCAATCAATTCATTTCTCTCTAAATAACTATAAATCCTATCCCTAATAATTCTCTCCAATACCTTGCCCACCACAGAAGTAAGACTCACTGGCCTATAATTCCCAGGAAGGTCTCTCTTCCCCTTCTTAAACAATGGGACCACATTCGCTATCCTCCAGTCCTCCGGAACCACACCCGTAACCAACGAGGACCTGAAGATCAGAGCCAGAGGCTCTGCAATCTCCTCTCTTGCCTCCCAGAGAATCCTAGGGTAAATCCCGTCCGGCCCAGGGGACTTATCCAACTTCAAACCCTCGAATTTCTAACACATCCTCCCTATCTACTACAATACTCCCCAATTTGCAACCCTGTACCTCAGTGCTCTCCACAGCTACATTTCCAGCACTCTGCGTGAATACCGAAGAGAAATATTTATTCAGTGCCTCGCCAATCTCTTCAGGCTCCACGCACAACTTCCCACTGCTATCTATGACTGGCCCTAATCTTGCCCTAACCAATCTTCTATTCTTAACATATCGAAAGAAAGCTTTAGGATTCTCCTTAATCCTATCAGCCAACATCTTCTCGTGTCCCCTCTTAGCTCTCCTCAATTCACTTTTTACCTCCTTCCTAGCTAATCTATAGCTATCCATTGCACTACCTGAGCCTTCAAGCCTCATCCTGACATAAGCCTCCTTTTTCTTCTTAACCAGCAAATCAACTCTTTTCGTACACCAAGGCTCTCTTACTCGTCCATTTCCTCCCTGCCTGACAGGGACATACTTATCAAGGACTCGCAGCAGCTGCTCCTTGAATAAGCACCACATTCCAGATGTTCCCAGTCCCTGTAGTTCCCTAGTCCAATCTATGCACCCTAATTCTCTCCTGATGGCCTCATAATTACCCTTCCCCCAGCTATAACTACAGCCCCCAGCTTCATGCCTATCCCTGTCCATCACTAAGGTGAACGTAACCGAATTGTGGTCACTATCACCAAAATGTTCACTAACTTCCAAGCCTAACACCTGGTCTGGCTCATTGCCCAGCACCAAATCCAATGTAGCCTCACCTCTAGTTGGCCTCTCTACATACTGAGTCAAAAAACCTTCCTGCACACTCTGTACGAAAACTGACCCCTCTAACGAGCTAGAGCTATAGCTATTCCAATCAATATTAGCAAAGTTAAAGTCCCCCATCACAATTACCCTACTACTTTCACTCCTAATCAGAATTGACTTCGCAATCCTTTCCTCAACCTCTCTAGAACTATTAGGAGGTCTGTAAAAGACTCCCAACAGGGTGACCTCTCCTCTCCTGTTTCTAATCTCAGCCCATACTACCTCAACAGACAAGTCCTCATCAAACTTCTTTTCGATCACCGTGATACAGTCTTTGACCAGTAACGCCACTCCTCCCCCCCTTCTACCCCCTTCTCTACTCCGACTAAAGCATTTGTACCCCGGAACCTGCAACATCCATTCCTGTCCCTGCTCTACCCAAGTCTCTGAAATGGCCACAACATCGAAGTTCCAGGTACTGGTCCAAGCTGCAAGTTCCTCCCCCTTATTGCGAATACTCCTTGCATTAAAGTATACGCATCTCAAACCATGCCCCACCCCACCCGTACGCTGCTGTGCTTTACAACTCTCCTCTATCCATATTGAATTCCATTTGCCACCTCATGGCCCAGCTCTGCAACCTATCTATGTCCCTCTGCAAACTGTAACATCCATCCTCGCTGTCTACAACTCCCCCCACTTTGGTATCGTCAGCAAATTTACTAATCCAACCCTCTACACCCTCATCTAGGTCATTTATAAAAATGACAAACAGCAGTGGCCCTAAAACAGATCCTTGAGGTACACCACTTGTAACTGCACTCCAGGTTGAATATTTCCCATCAACCACCACCCTCTGTCTTCTATCAGCTAGCCAATTCCTAATCCAAACTGCTAAATCACCTTCAATCCCATGCATCTGCACTTTCTGCAGTAGCCTACAATGGGGAACCTTATCAAATGCTTTGCTAAAATCCATGTACACTACATCAACTGCCTTACCTTTATCTACCTCTTTGGTCACCTCCTCAAAAAACTCAATAAGGTTTGTGAGGCACGACCAAAACCGTGCTGACTATCCCTAATCAATTTATTTCTCTCTAGATGCTTATAAATCCTATCCCTTATAATTCTTTCCAAGACTTTGCCCGCAACAGAAGTCAGGCTCACCGGTCTATAATTTCCAGGATGGTCCCTACTCCCCTTTTTGAACAAAGGGACAACATTTGTCATCCTCCAGTCTTCCAGCATTATACCTGTAGCCAACGATGACATGAAGATCAAAGCCAAAGGCTCTGCAATCTCCTCTCTAGCCTCCCAGAGAATCCTAGGGTAAATCCCATCTGGCCCGGGGACTTATCAATTTTCATACCCTCAAGATTCGCTAACACCTCCTCCTTATGAACCTCAATCCTGCCCAGTCTACAACCTGGTATTGCAGTATTCTCCCCGACAACATTGTCTTCCTCCTGCGTGAATACTGATGAAAAATACTCATTCAGTGTATCTTCTATCTCCTCAGGCTCCACGCACAACTTCCCACTGCTATCTCTGACTGGCCCTAATCTTACCCTAACCAATCTTTTATTATTTATATACCTGTAAAAAGCTTTAGAATTCTCCTTAATCTATCCGCCAAAGTCTTCTCGTGTCCTCTTCTAGCTCTTCTCAACTCCCTCTTTAGCACCTTCCTGGCTAATTTATAGCTCTCCAGTGCCCTAACTGAGCCTTCACGTCTCATCATTATATAAGCCTCCTTCTTCCTCTTCACCAGAGATTCAACTTCCCTAATACACCATGGTTCCCTCACTTGACCATTTCCTCCCTGCCTGGCAGATACATATTTATTACGGACATGCAGAAGCTGTTCCTTAAATATGCTCCACATTTCAGATGTCCCCAGCCCCTGCAATTTCCTGCTCCACCCTATGCATCCTAAATCTCTCCTAATAGCCTCATAATTACCTTTCCCCCAGCTATAACTACTGTTATTCGGTATGTGCCCATCCTTTCCATCACTAAGGTAAACGTAACCGAATTGTGGTCACTATCACCAAGTGCTCACCCACCCCAAGTCTAACACCTGGTCTGGTTCATTATCCAGTCATAGAACATAGAACAATACAGCACAGAACAGCCTTCGCCTTCGATGTTGTGCCGACCAAAATAAAAGCAATGCCCCTCCTAACTAAACCATTCCCTTCTCATCCATATACTTATCAACTACCTCTTAAACGCCACCAAACTTGGCGCATCTACAACAGCTGCAGGCAGGGCATTCCACTCCCTAATCACTCTTTGAGTAAAGAACCTACCTCTGATATCCGTCCTATAACTCATACCCCTTAATTTAAAGTTGTGTCCCCTCGTGCTAGCTTTTTCCATCCTAGGAAAAAGGCTATCACTGTCCACCCTATCCAAACCTCTAATTCTCTTATATGTTTCAATAAGATCCCCCCTTAGCCGCCTCCTTTCTAACTAAAACAACCTCAAATCCTTCAACCTCTCTTCATAGGACCTGCCCTCCATACCAGGCAACATCCTAGTAAACCTCCTCTGTTCCCTCTCCAATGCCTCCACATCTTTCTTATAATGTGGCGACCAGAACTGCACACAATACTCCAAGTGCGGCCGCACTAGAGTTTTGTACAGCTGCAACATGATGCTGCG
>JAGIQG010000001.1:138078728-138177564 GCA_024679065.1 Sphyrna mokarran
AACCTCTAATCATCTTATATGCTTCAATAAGATCCCCTCTTAGCCGCCTCCTTTCTAACGAAAACAACCTCAAATCCTTCAACCTCTCTTCATAGGACCTGGCCTCCATACCAGGCAACATCCTGGTAAACCTCCTCTGTACCCTCTCCAATGCCTCCACATCTTTCTTATAATGTGGGGACCAGAACTGCACACTATACTCCAAGTGCGGCCGCACTAGAGTTTTGTACAGTTGCAACATGATGCTGCGGCTCCTAAATTCAATCCCCCTACCAATAAAATCTAAGACTCCATAAGCCTTCTTAACAACTTTATCCACTTGACTGCCTACTTTCAGGGATCTATTGACACATACACCAAGATCCTTCTGTTTCCTCACACATTAAAGCCCTACCATTTCCCTATACTCTACACATTTATTGTTCCTGCCAAAGTGCATTACCTCACACTTTTCCACATTAAACTCCATTTGCCACCTCTCGGCCCAGCTCTGCAACTTGTCCAAGTCACTCTGTAAACTAAAACACCCCTCTTCACTATCTACTACACCACCAACTTTAGTATCATCTGCAAATTTACTGATCCATCCCTCAATACCCTCATCCAGATCATTTATAAAAATTACAAACAGCAGGGGCCCCAAAACAGACCCCTGAGGCACACCACTCGTCACCGAACTCCACGATGAATATCTCCCATCAACCACCACCCTCTGTCTTCTATCCGCCAGCCAATTTCTAATCCAATTAGCTAAATCACCCTCTATTCCACACATCTGCATTTTCTGTAGAAGTCTTCCATGGGCCACCTTATCAAACGCCTTACTAAAGTCCATATATACTACATCAACCGCCTTACCCCCATCCACCTCTATGGTCACTTTCTCAAAAAACTCAATGAGGTTAGTAAGGCATGACCTACCCTTCACGAAACCATGCTGACTATCCCCAATCAATTCATTTCTCTCTAAATAACTATAAATCCTATCCCTAATATTTCTCTCCAATACCTTGCCCACCACAGAAGTAAGACTCACTGGCCTATAATTCCCAGGAAGGTCTCTCTTCCCCTTCTTAAACAGTGGGACCACATTCGCCATCCTCCAGTCCTCCGGAACCACACCCGTAACCAACGAGGACCTGAAGATCAGAGCCAGAGGCTCTGCAATCTCCTCTCTTGCCTCCCAGAGAATCCTAGGGTAAATCCCGTCCGGCCCAGGGGACTTATCCAACTTCAAACCCTCGAGAATTTCTAACACATCCTCCCTATCTACTACAATACTCCCCAATTTGCAACCCTGTACCTCAGTGCTCTCCACAGCTACATTTCCAGCACTCTGCGTGAATACCGAAGAGAAATATTTATTCAGTGCCTCACCAATCTCTTCAGGCTCCACGCACAACTTCCCACTGCTATCTATGACTGGCCCTAATCTTGCCCTAACCAATCTTCTATTCTTAACATATCGAAAGAAAGCTTTAGGATTCTCCTTAATCCTATCAGCCAACATCTTCTCGTGTCCCCTCTTAGCTCTCCTCAATTCACTTTTTACCTCCTTCCTAGCTAATCTATAGCTATCCATTGCACTACCTGAGCCTTCAAGCCTCATCCTGACATAAGCCTCCTTTTTCTTCTTAACCAGCAAATCAACTCTTTTCGTACACCAAGGCTCTCTTACTCGTCCATTTCCTCCCTGCCTGACAGGGACATACTTATCAAGGACTCGCAGCAGCTGCTCCTTGAATAAGCACCACATTCCAGATGTTCCCAGTCCCTGTAGTTCCCTAGTCCAATCTATGCACCCTAATTCTCTCCTGATGGCCTCATAATTACCCTTCCCCCAGCTATAACTACAGCCCCCAGCTTCATGCCTATCCCTGTCCATCACTAAGGTGAACGTAACCGAATTGTGGTCACTATCACCAAAATGTTCACTAACTTCCAAGCCTAACACCTGGTCTGGCTCATTGCCCAGCACCAAATCCAATGTAGCCTCACCTCTAGTTGGCCTATCTACATACTGAGTCAAAAAACCTTCCTGCACACTCTGTACGAAAACTGACCCCTCTAACGAGCTAGAGCTATAGCTATTCCAATCAATATTAGCAAAGTTAAAGTCCCCCATCACAATTACCCTACTACTTTCACTCCTAATCAGAATTGACTTTGCAATCCTTTCCTCAACCTCTCTAGAACTATTAGGAGGTCTGTAAAAGACTCCCAACAGGGTGACCTCTCCTCTCCTGTTTCTAATCTCAGCCCATACTACCTCAACAGACAAGTCCTCATCAAACTTCTTTTCGATCACCGTGATACAGTCTTTGACCAGTAACGCCACTCCTCCCCCCCTTCTACCTCCTTCTCTACTCCGACTAAAGCATTTGTACCCCGGAACCTGCAACATCCATTCCTGTCCCTGCTCTACCCAAGTCTCTGAAATGGCCACAACATCGAAGTTCCAGGTACTGGTCCAAGCTGCAAGTTCCTCCCCCTTATTGCGAATACTCCTTGCATTAAAGTATACGCATTTCAAACCATGCCCCACCCCACCCGTACGCTGCTGTGCTTTACAACTCTCCTCTATCCATATTGAATCCATTTGCCACCTCATGGCCCAGCTCTGCAACCTATCTATGTCCCTCTGCAAACTGTAACATCCATCCTCGCTGTCTACAACCCCCCCCACTTTGGTATCGTCAGCAAATTTACTAATCCAACCCTCTACACCCTCATCTAGGTCACTTATGAAAATGACAAACAGCAGTGGCCCTAAAACAGATCCTTGAGGTACACCACTTGTAACTGCACTCCAGGTTGAATATTTCCCATCAACCACCACCCTCTGTCTTCTATCAGCTAGCCAATTCCTAATCCAAACTGCTAAATCACCTTCAATCCCATGCATCTGCACTTTCTGCAGTAGCCTACAATGGGGAACCTTATCAAATGCTTTGCTAAAATCCATGTACACTACATCAACTGCCTTACCTTTATCTACCTCTTTGGTCACCTCCTCAAAAAACTCAATAAGGTTTGTGAGGCACGACCAAAACCGTGCTGACTATCCCTAATCAATTTATTTCTCTCTAGATGCTTATAAATCCTATCCCTTATAATTCTTTCCAAGACTTTGCCCGCAACAGAAGTCAGGCTCACCGGTCTATAATTTCCAGGATGGTCCCTACTCCCCTTTTTGAACAAAGGGACAACATTTGTCATCCTCCAGTCTTCCAGCATTATACCTGTAGCCAACGATGACATGAAGATCAAAGCCAAAGGCTCTGCAATCTCCTCTCTAGCCTCCCAGAGAATCCTAGGGTAAATCCCATCTGGCCCGGGGACTTATCAATTTTCATACCCTCAAGATTCGCTAACACCTCCTCCTTATGAACCTCAATCCTGCCCAGTCTACAACCTGGTATTGCAGTATTCTCCCCGACAACATTGTCTTCCTCCTGCGTGAATACTGATGAAAAATACTCATTCAGTGTATCTTCTATCTCCTCAGGCTCCACGCACAACTTCCCACTGCTATCTCTGACTGGCCCTAATCTTACCCTAACCAATCTTTTATTATTTATATACCTGTAAAAAGCTTTAGAATTCTCCTTAATCTATCCGCCAAAGTCTTCTCGTGTCCTCTTCTAGCTCTTCTCAACTCCCTCTTTAGCACCTTCCTGGCTAATTTATAGCTCTCCAGTGCCCTAACTGAGCCTTCACGTCTCATCATTATATAAGCCTCCTTCTTCCTCTTCACCAGAGATTCAACTTCCCTAATACACCATGGTTCCCTCACTTGACCATTTCCTCCCTGCCTGGCAGATACATATTTATTACGGACATGCAGAAGCTGTTCCTTAAATATGCTCCACATTTCAGATGTCCCCAGCCCCTGCAATATCCTGCTCCACCCTATGCATCCTAAATCTCTCCTAATAGCCTCATAATTACCTTTCCCCAGCTATAACTACTGTTATTCGGTATGTGCCCATCCCTTTCCATCACTAAGGTAAACGTAACCGAATTGTGGTCACTATCACCAAAGTGCTCACCCACCTCCAAGTCTAACACCTGGTCTGGTTCATTATCCAGTACATAGAACATAGAACAATACAGCACAGAACAGGCCCTTCGGCCTTCGATGTTGTGCCGACCAAAATAAAAAGCAATGCCCCTCCTAACTAAACCATTCCCTTCTCTTCCATATACTTATCAATTAACCTCTTAAACGCCACCAAACTTGGGGCATCTACAACAGCTGCAGGCAGGGCATTCCACTCCCTAATCACTCTTTGAGTAAAGAACCTACCTCTGATATCCGTCCTATAACTCATACCCCTTAATTTAAAGTTGTGTCCCCTCGTGCTAGCTTTTTCCATCCTAGGAAAAAGGCTATCACTGTCCACCCTATCCAAACCTCTAATCATCTTATATGTTTCAATAAGATCCCCCCTTAGCCGCCTCCTTTCTAACGAAAACAACCTCAAATCCTTCAACCTCTCTTCATAGGACCTGCCCTCCATACCAGGCAACATCCTAGTAAACCTCCTCTGTACCCTCTCCAATGCCTCCACATCTTTCTTATAATGTGGCGACCAGAACTGCACACAATACTCCAAGTGCGGCCGCACTAGAGTTTTGTACAGCTGCAACATGATGCTGCGGCTCCTAAATTCAATCCCCCTACCAATAAAAGCTAAGACTCCATAAGCCTTCTTAACAACTTTATCCACTTGACTGCCTACTTTCAGGGATCTATTGACACATACACCAAGATCCTTCTGTTCCTCAACACTATTAAGAGCCCTACCATTAGCCCTATACTCTACACATTTATTGTTCCTGCCAAAGTGCATTACCTCACACTTTTCACATTAAACTCCATTTGCCACCTCTCGGCCCAGCTCTGCAACTTGTCCAAGTCACTCTGTAAACTAAAACACCCCTCTTCACTATCTACCACACCACCAACTTTAGTATCATCTGCAAATTTACTGATCCTTCCCTCAATACCCTCATCCAGATCATTTATAAAAATTACAAACAGCAGGGGCCCCAAAACAGACCCCTGAGGCACACCACTCGTCACCGAACTCCACGATGAATATCTCCCATCAACCACCACCCTCTGTCTTCTATCTGCCAGCCAATTTCTAATCCAATTAGCTAAATCACCCTCTATTCCACACATCTGCATTTTCTGTAGAAGTCTTCCATGGGCCACCTTATCAAAAGCCTTACTAAAGTCCATATATACTACCAAATCCAATATAGCCTCACCTCTTGTTGGCCTATCTACATACTGAGTCATGAAACCCTCCTGCACACATTGAACAAAAACTGACCCCTCTAACGTACTTGAACTATAGCTTTTCCAATCGATATTAGAAAAGTTAAAGTCCCCCATTACAACTACCCTGTATGGATGTTGTTTCGTTGTTATTAGGTAGGTCTGCCATGAAGAAAGTCCAGATGATTAATGCTTTGAAGCATGACCAAACTGTGGTATTTGGAAAATACGTAGAGGTCAGGCCATTATTGCTTTCCCTTAAGTGAACCAAAAATGCTTAATCAGAAAATTCAAGATGCGTTAATGTCAATTACAGACAACAGTTTGATGGACAAAAAAGATTAATTTGAAACTTCATAAGCAATTTGCTCATCCAGCAGTACAGAGACTGAAAGCACTGCTTCAGGATGCATGCATGGAACACGTAGAACTCTTACACTGCAGAAGGACGCCATTCGGCCCATCGAGTCTCTACCAACAACAACCCCACACAGGTCCTATCATGTAACTCCACAAATTTACCCCACAAATCCTTCCAACGTACGCATCCTGGGACACTGAGGGATAATTTCACATAACCAATCAACCTAGCCCACACATCTTTGGAGTGTGGGAGGAGGAAACCGGAGCACTTCGAGGAAACCCAGGCAGACACAAGGAGAACATGTAGACTCTGCATAGATAGTGATCCAAGCTGGAAATTGAACTTGGGTCCCTGGCACTGTGAGGAAACAGGACTAACCATTGTGTCGCCCATGTCTGCTAGATGAAGACTGTAATAATCTCATTCAGCAAATATAAGCCCAATGTGAGGTTTGCAAAATATAGGAATGCCTTCGAATCCAGTTGTGAATGTATCATTGTCTCTGGATTTCAACAATTTTCTGGCAATGAAGAGAAAGGCATCTATTTACTGCACTTGGTGCATATGTTAACATGGTTCAGCGTTCTACTGCGTTTCATAACAAAGATTAAAAAAAACTGTTGTGGACAAGATTATGACTTATTGGACTGGAACAGTTTAAAGTTTATTTATTAGTTCACAAGTGTGCTTACATTAACACTACAATGAAGCTGTTGTGAAATCCCTTGGTTGCTACAGTCCAGCACCTGTTAGGGTACACTAAGGGAGAATTTAGCATGGCCAATGCACCTAACCAGCATCTCTTTCTGACTGTGGGAAGAAACCGGAGCAACCAGAGAAAACCCATGCAGATGCCAGGAGAACGCACAGAACCTAACCCGGGAATTGAATCTGGATCGCTGGCACTGTGAGGCCATCTCTATCAGGTTTGGAGGGCACTGTTTAAATGCTTGGTGGATAACGAGAGTGAATTTGTGAAAGATGAGTTCCAAGTTATGTGTGAAATTTAAATATTGTGGTGATCCACACTGCAGCAGAAAGCCCATTCAACAATGGTCTCTGTGAAGAGGATCATACAGTAATACATGGTATGCTGTATAAGGTTTTGGCTGATTAACCAGGCTGTAAATTGCAGAGTGCATTAATGTAGACTGTGCATGCGAAAAGTTCATTGCAAATGGTGGGTGCAATAGCCAGTACCTGTTAATATATGGGGAGAAACCATCAATAGTTCCATCAATACTGATGACGGTCCTCTGGCAGTAGCTCCATTTTTGCCCCACAACTAAATGTCATGCTTCATTAAGGCCGAGGTTTCAGAGCGGATACAACAAGCCCTAAAGCATTGCATAAGACCATTGGGGGTAGTACATTTCAAAAAAAGTGTCTACTATAAAAGGGAGGACCAAAAAGAATGAAAAGGGTAGGTAAAGTAATAGGGACAAATGGCAAGGTGGTTATACAACACAGTAACACAGTAACCAGTAACCTCACTCTTCAAGAGAAATGGGAATTGATTATGAATTTGGAACATTTGAACAAGATGTATAAAATACTAGAAGTGCTTTGTACCTTGCATACACATTCTGGAGCAGTATTGACTTGCCGGGATCTATTGACCAGCTCAATAACAGTGAGATAGGAGATGAAGCCTTTACTTCAAAGGTTAGCTCTCCAAAGTGTGCAAAGTGGTATCATAGATACATGAAGGGTCAAGTGATTGGATGCATGCCACTTTAATCAGAAGAACAGGAGAAGCCTGAGGAAGATATAAACACTGGCTTAATATTTGAGAATGGGCAAAAAACAAAAGTTTCGATTTAAGTTCTGATGAATTTTTAATGTTTTTAATTTTTAATTTTTTTAATGTTCTATGAATTAGTGAGCACAGATGAACCCAATAAAATGTCACAAATCTGTACCTGAAGTTTTTATTAACAGAGAAAAGAGGCCTGAGAGTAATAGCCCTGGCAAAGACAGACACAACAGTAGAGGCTAGAGTTTAATGAGGAAGCTTTAGAATCAAACCAGTAATAATAATAGGAGTACAAGTCCCCATGATGGTGGCTGCCAATAAGATGGTGATTATGGAAATAAGAGAGGCCAAACAAAGAGAATTGAAAAGAGTTTGGGCTGCACAAGCTCTTGTGCACCCCAAACGTTTGGAGTATATAAGAGTTTTGCAGCCTACTCTGTCCCATCAGTGGATTTGCACGGAGAAAGATTTGCAAGATGGGATGTATAAAGCAAAGGCAGAAACTGACATATTAAACAAAGATCCAGAAAAGAAACTGAATTTTTCAGGGGTATGATCAGAGAATTAAATTGGCTATGCAGGCAGGCCAGATTAGATGGGAGCTATAATGTCCTAGAGCTAAGTAGTATGTTGAGATGTGTTTCTGTTCAAGAGATCTTGCAGGCAAATAAAACCTCTAAAAGACTGAAACTAGAGGAGTTTATCATTAAATCCCCAGCACTGGGAGAACAGGAAGGCATAACATTAGTTGTGTTTAGCGATGCTTTACATACCAATCTACCAGGTGGACATTCGAGCTTTTTCATAATATTCTTCGTGGATACGGAAGGAAAATATTGCACCTGAGCTTGGGAAGCAGAGAAAATAAAGGTTGGTCAAAAGCACGTTGGTAGCTAATGTTAGTGGAGACAGCAGATATTGGACTATATCTGTCTGACATATTAACAGAATTATTTTTCAAGGCCAAAACATTATCTGATTTCAAGAAGACATTATTATAGCTCTTGGGGCTAAACAGATATTGGGGGAAAGGAGGCGGTATCAGGATATTGAATTCAATCAGCC
Organism: Sphyrna mokarran; assembly: GCA_024679065.1. Classification (NCBI taxonomy): domain Eukaryota; kingdom Metazoa; phylum Chordata; class Chondrichthyes; order Carcharhiniformes; family Carcharhinidae; genus Sphyrna; species Sphyrna mokarran. The sequence continues at coordinate 138,087,204 of JAGIQG010000001.1, forward strand.
ATGATCAAAATGAATGGAGAAGCAGGCTTGAATGGCCTACTTCTGCTTCTCATTTCTGTTTCTATGGCAATGCCAGGAAAGAATGTTGTGGATATTTGGTCCTTAAAGGCAAATGTTCATTCTACAAAAAGTGTAATAGAAAAGCGATTGAGAATTGTTTTGGCCAGCATTAAACAAATGCTGGAAAACCAGAAGATTTCAAAACTAAATTGGATTGACGCAAATCCATCTAATTGTTTTGCGGGGACTGGAAAATTGTTGAGAATACTAGAAAATGGTAAAGTTATCTTTTGAAAAAGGGAAAAATCTGTTATATTGTGACCAATGGCAGCATGCTGTGGTTGTCAGCTGACCCAATAGAAATAGGAAGCAGATGAGGATTGGGCAGCAAGCATTAGTGGTTCAAGTGATTGTATAATGAAGAATCTTCATTAAACCTTTACTTCGGATTTACTTTGTAAACTTGTACTTTTTTTTGCTTTTTATTGCTTGCTACTGGAGGATTCTTACTACCAGATAAACAGTAGATTTTTAAGTTTCTGATTATACATTTTTTTTTAGATGGGTTCTACATGGTAGGCTGCTGTGGAAAGTTAGATCACATGGACTCCAGGAAGGGCTGGCAAATTGGATATACAATGATGTTAGGAAGCAGAGAGTAATGGTGGAACAATGCTTGTCGGACTGGAGGCCTGGGACTAGTGATGTGCCTCGGGTCAGTTCTGGGCCCATTGCTGTTCAATGGTTTGGATGACAATGTACAAGGCATAATCAGTAAGTTTGCAGATGACACTAAAATAGGTGACATCATAGACAGTGAAGCAAGTTATCAAAAATTGCAGCAGGATCTTGATCAATTAGGAAAGTGGGCCAGGAAATGGCAAATGGAGTTCAATATAGATATGCGTGAGGTGTTGCATTTTGGAAAGTCAAATCAAGGCAGGACTTACACGATGAATAGGAGGACCATAGGGCATATTGTGGAATAGAGGGACCTTGGAATTCAGGTGCACAATTCAATGAAGGTGGAGTCCCAGGTAAATAAGACAGTGAAGAGAGTTTTTAGCATGCTGGCCTTCGTCAGTCAGGACATTGGGTGTAGAAATTGGGAAATTATGTTGCAGTTATACAGGATGTTGGTGAGGCAGCACCTAGAGTATTGTGTTAGTTTTGGTTACCTTGCTATAGGAAAAATGTTGTTAATTTGGAAAGAGTGCAGAAGAGATTTACAAGGATGTTGCCAGGACTCAAAGGACTGAGTTGTAAGGAGAGTTGCTAGGATTTTTTCCTTTGGACCATAGGAGACTGAGAGGTGATCTTATAAAAGTGTATAAGAACATGGGGGGCATGGATATGGTGAATGCACTCAGTCCTTTTCCCAAGGTTAGGGAATCGAGAATGAGAGGGCATGGGTTTAAGAGGGGAAAGAATGAATGGGAACCTAAGGAACAACTTTTTTACACAGAGAGTGTTACATATGTGGAATGAGCTCCTTGGGATAGTGGTTGAGGCAAGGACATTGACAACATTTAAAAGATCTTTAGACAGATACATGAAAAGAAAGATTTAGAGGAATATGGGCTAATTGCAGGTAAATGGGCATTAGATGGGCATTAGCTTAGATGGACATTTTGGTCAACGTGACCAGTTTGGTCTGCAGGGACTGTCTCCATGCCATTGATTCTATGAGTGATACAGTGGTACCTTTTCATAGAGTCCTAGAGGTTTAAGGCATGGAACCAGGCCCTTTGGCCCAACTTTTCCATGCCGCTCAGCATTTACTACTAAGCTAGTTCCAATTATACACATTTGGCCCATGTACCCTTCTTACCCTTGTAACTGTCCAAATGCTTTTTAAAAGACAAAATTGTAACCGCTTTGACTACTGCCTCTAGTAGTCTGTTCCAGATATTGAGATTGGCAGGTCCCATTGCCATCAGACGAAGGGCTAAGAGTAACAACAGTGTGGGAACTGTTTGATCCAATTAAACAAATGCATTTATTCAAGAATAGGTGACTATAATCGCCAAATATCATTGATAGAATCTGACATTAAAAAGAAAGTTGTAAAAGTGCATTTGCTGCTGATTGCATACTTAAGCAAGCAGATATTTAATTTCTTTTAAATTTCTTTAAATACTTGATTTCTTTAAATGCTTGATCAAACTGTACTCTAGTTGGATAAGAATCACATGGATTGCTAAGGAACAACAAAAGAAATGTGTTATGAAAATTTTCTGCTCAGCATTTCTATCAAAATTATGAACATATTCTTCAGAATCGCTGATCCCAAATTTGAACATCCTTATTTCAGCTAACATTCAGTTCACTGAGGTGTAAATGGAGCAGAAAACTGGCCTACTGGTACTTAAAACGGCTTGTAATAATTGTCATGCTGTTACTTTATGTAACACAGGAGGTTAGTTTTCAGGCTTTGCAAATGTAGTCAGCAGGAGTCAATCTTTTTTGATTTTATGTCATTTCCTCTTCAGCTATTGTGCCTGAGTTGACACTGTGTCAATTCAAAGGACTACAAGTACCTAACTGAACTCATTGTGACTTTCATAGGTAATATCTGAAAATAGATAATGTTTTCATCGTGGTCTGCATTTATTACTTTTTCTTACCTTCCGGTTAATTATTTTGTTCTAGACCTGTTCCATTTGCACAAAACTGATTTCATTTTTCTGTATTAAATATGGCTTTAACATTTTAAGATCTAAAGGGGATTGTGGCACTATTGTGGGGTGGCACAATAGCACAGTGGTTAGCATTGCTGCTTCACACCTCCAGGGACCTGGGTTTGATTCCCAACTCAGGTCACTGTCTGTGTGGAGTTTGCGCATTCTCCTTGTGTTTGCGTGGATTTCCTCTAGGTGCTCTGATTTCCTCCCACGATCCAAAAGATGTGTGGGTTAGGTTGATTGACCAGGCTAAAATTGCCCCTTAGCATACTAGGATGTTTAGATTAGTGGGTAAAATACATAGAGATATGGGAGTAGGGCCTGAGTGGGATTGTGGTCGGTGCAGACTCGATGTACCAAAGGGCCTCTTTCTACACTGTAGAGTTCTATGATTCTATCATATGGCTTTCATTGCTGCATTATGACTTAAAGTTAAAATTTATTTATTAGTCACAAGAAGGACTTAAATTAACACTGCAATGAAGATACTGTGAAAATTCCCCTTAAAAATAATAGAAGAACTATCTCATTGCACTAATATACACACATACAAGTAAATTACAGTGTATAAGGTTAAACATTGTTATACTACTATAGAACATAGAACATAGAACATTACAGCACAGAACAGGCCCTTCGGCCTTCGATGTTGTGCCGACCAAAATAAAAAGCAATGCCCCTCCTAACTAAACCATTACCTTCTCGTCCATATACTTATCAACTAACCTCTTAAACGCCACCAAACTTGGCGCATCTACAACAGCTGCAGGCAGGGCATTCACTCCCTAATCACTCTTTGAGTAAAGAACCTACCTCTGATATCCGTCCTATAACTCATACCCCTTAATTTAAAGCTGTGTCCCCTCGTGCTAGCTTCTCCATCCTAGGAAAAAGGCTATCACTGTCCACCCTATCTAAACCTCTAATCATATTATATGCTTCAATAAGATCCCCTCTTAGCCGCCTCCTTTCTAACGAAAACAACCTCAAATCCTTCAACCTCTCTTCTAAGGACCTGCCCTCCATACCAGGCAACATCCTGGTAAACCTCCTCTGTACCCTCTCCAATGCCTCCACATCTTTCTTATAATGTGGCGACCAGAACTGCACCCACTACTCCAAGTGCGGCCGCACTAGAGTTTTGTACAGCTGCAACATGATGCTGCGGCTCCTAAATTCCATCCCCCTACCAATAAAAGCTCAGACTCCATAAGCCTTCTTAACAACTTTATCCACTTGACTGCCTACTTTCAGGGATCTATTGACACATACACCAAGATCCTTCTGTTCCTCAACACTATTAAGAGCCCTACCATTATCCCTATACTCTACACATTTATTGTTCCTGCCAAAGTGCATTACCTCACACTTTTCCACATTAAACTCCATTTGCCACCTCTCGGCCCAGCTCTGCAACTTGTCCAAGTCTCTCTGCAAACTATAACACCCCTCTTCACTATCTACCACTCACCGACTTTAGTGTCATCCGCAAACTTACTAATCCATCCTTCAATACCCTCATCCAGATCATTTATAAAAATTACAAACAGCAGGGGCCCCAAAACAGACCCCTGAGGTACACCACTTGTCACCGAACTCCACGATGAATATCTCACATCAACCACCACCCTCTGTCTTCTATCTGCCAGCCAATTCCTAATCCAATTAGCTAAATCACCCTCTATTCCACACATCTGCATTTTCTGTAGAAGTCTTCCATGGGCCACCTTATCAAAAGCCTTACTAAAGTCCATATATACTACATCAACCGCCTTACCCCCATCAACCTCTCTGGTCACTTTCTCAAAAAACTCAATGAGGTTAGTAAGGCATGACCTACCCTTCACGAAACCATTCTGACTATCCCCAATCAATTCATTTCTCTCTAAATAACTATAAATCCTATCCCTAATAATTCTCTCCAATACCTTGCCACAACAGAAGTAAGACTCACTGGCCTATAATTCCCTGGAAGGTCTCTCTTCCCCTTCTTAAACAATGGGACCACATTCGCTATCCTCCAGTCCTCCGAACCACACCCGTAACCAACGAGGACCTGAAGATCAGAGCCAGAGGCTCTGCAATCTCCTCTCTTGCCTCCCAGAGAATCCTAGGGTAAATCCCTTCCGGCCCAGGGGACTTATCCAACTTCAAACCCTCGAGAATATCTAGCACATCCTCCCTATCTACTTCGATACCTTCCAGTTTGCTACCCTGTACCCCAGTGTTCTCCATAACTACATTTACATCACCCTGCGTGAATACCGAAGAGAAATATTTATTCAGTACCTCTCCAATCTCTTCAGGCTCCACGCACAACTTCCCACTGCTGTCTATGACTGGCCCTAATCTTGCCCTAACCAATCTTCTATTCTTAACATATCTAAAGAAGGCTTTAGGATTCTCCTTAATCCTATCAGCCAAAGTCTTCTCGTGTCCCCTCTTAGCTCTCCTCAACTCACTCTTTAGCTCCCTCCTGGCTAATCTATAGCTATCCATTGCACTAACCGAGCCTTCAATCCTCATCCTGACATAAGCCTCCTTTTTCCTTTTAACCAGCAAATCAACTTTTTTTCGTACACCAAGGTTCTCTTACTCGACCATTTCCTCCTTGCCTGACAGGGACATACTTATCAAGGACTCACAGTAGCTGCTCCTTGAATAAGCTCCACATTTCCGATGTTCCCAGTCCCTGTAGTTTCCTAGTCCAACCTATGCACCCTAATTCCCTCCTTATGGCCTCATAATTACCATTCCACCAGCTATAACTACTGCCCCCAGCTTCATGCCTATCCCTATCCATCACTAAGGTGAACGTAACTGAATTGTGGTCACTATCACCAAAATGTTCACCAACTTCCAAGTCTAACACCTGGTCTGGCTCATTGCCCAGCACCAAATCAATGTAGCCTCACCTCTAGTTGGCCTATCTACATACTGAGTCAAAAAACCTTCCTGCCCACTCTGTACGAAAACTGACCCCTCTAACGAGCTAGAGCTATAGCTATTCCAATCAATATTAGCAAAGTTAAAGTCCCCCATCACAATTAGCCTACTACTTTCACTCCTAATCAGAATTGACAATGATTGCAATAATTTGATTTCAGGTGGGGTATAGCTCTTTAGATCTTGTATTTCCCAGCACTCCACTGAAAGATTTGTTCATTATAATTAACTGTTCAGATACCCAAGTTAGAAAGCTCCTGAATCCAATGATTAGGAGATTACAAGTCCTTTTTACACTTTTGTATTTCGAAGTTATGTGTTCATGAAGTCACCTCAGGATGGACTGAGTGGCTGTAGTGTCTTGAGACATCAATAAAGTGACAACCTGAACCTGTGAAGATCTACATGACTGCCACAAGAGAATGGTATCTCAAGTGACTTCTACAACAGTCAGTCATAAATTCCTCCAATAAATGCATTGGATTTTAACCTGGTGTGAGACTACTTACTGTCCAAAAAATGCTTTGATTGCATCTCTGGTTCCAGTCTATGTCATAGAATCATAGAACAATACAGCACAAACAGGCCCTTCGGCCCACGAGTTGCGCCGATCACATCTACCAATCCACAGACCTATCTATAACCCCTATCTATGTCAGTCTATGTTGTTTGAATTCTCTTAGTGTGAAACTAGCCCACTCTTTGGGCACTGTGTACTGGTTGTACACAGTACAACCTATAATCTAATGTGCATGCATGCTTGCTATGGTCATGAATCATACGTGGCATCATGATGTTTAGGGTATTAGTGTGCCCACAACTAATGTCTGTCAGGAGTCTGCACAGCAAGTAGATCATGATGCCCATAAGCAACACGAACGAATATTCTCTTTTATCAGGACTCAGTACAACGTTTTACATGATCTCAGTTTTATGGAAAATGGAATTTGTGTGGCCAGCTGGGAGGTTATATTAGGACAATTTAACTTTCTCATTGTCATTTGTCTAAAATTCTTCCCTCATCCTGCTATATGCCTGCATATTTACTCCTCAACAGCATAATAGCTCTGTTATTCATACGAGGTCCATCCTGAGGTGACTTCATGAACACATAATTTTGAAATACTAAAGTGTAAAAAGAACTTGTAATCTCCTAATCATTGGATTCAGGAGCTTTCTAACTTGGGTATCTGAACGGTTAATTATAATGAACAAATCTTTCAGTGGACTGCTGGGAAATACAAGATCTAAAGAGCATATAATGGAACAGTACAGAAGAAGACAATTTAGCCCATCATGCATTTGCCAGTGCAACCGTGCAAGAGCAACTGTTTCTCTACTCAGTAGTTCTGAAAATCATTTCTTTTAGGTGTGTTATGCCTAGTAAATGCATGTCCTATTCATAACCAGAGGTGAGACTTTCTGGTCTTTGGATAGTTGGATTTTGGATGCACCATGGAAAATGCACTAGTGTGAGGTTTATAACATGCTGCTTGCAGAGAGATTGGAGACCTATCAAAGTGCTACTTTGAGTGGTATTGAGCTGATGCCAGAAGCATATTTTAGGAATTCTCTTAAAAAGCTCAAATTTGAAAGAATTAAACTGCTCAGCCTGAATTTTACATTGTGGCGTTGGGCACACACTGGATCCAAAAGAATGTAAAATTGTATCAATTGACTTTAGGTGTGTGTCCCAACATTGTTGCGCATGTATGCAATATTGATGGGCACGCGAATCGGATCTGTGCCCACCAACAACTAAAGGGCTAGTGAAGGCCACTGACAAACCTATTGACAACAATTTTAAGTTGTCCATAAGATTATTTGCTCGTTTTCATCAATTTCACGTTCAAGGGAGGGATAAATTATTCTCGAAGAACAACTGTGATTAGTGGTGTGCCTTAGCGGTCGGTTGGAACTCTTGTTGTTCATTATTTATATAAATGATTGGGATGTGCATGTACAAGCTATGGCTAGTACGTTTAGAACATAGAACATAGAACAATACAGCACAGAACAGGCCCTTCGGCCTTCGATGTTGTGCCGACCAAAATAAAAAGCAATGCCCCTCCAAACTAAACCATTCCCTTCTCTTCCATATACTTATCAATTAACCTCTTAAACGCCACCAAACTTGGCGCATCAACAACAGCTGCAGGCAGGGCATTCCACTCCCTAATCACTCTTTGAGTAAAGAACCTACCTCTGATATCCGTCCTATAACTCTACCCCTTAATTTAAAGCTGTGTCCCCTCGTGCTAGCTTTCTCCATCCTAGGAAAAAGGCTATCACTGTCCACCCTATCTAAACCTCTAATCATCTTATATATTCGATAAGGTCTCCTCTTAGCCGCCTCCTTTCTAACGAACAACCTCAAATCCCTCAGCCTCTCTTCATAAGACCTGCCCTCCATACCAGGCAACATCCTGGTAAACCTCCTCTGTACCATCTACATGCCTCCACATCTTTCTTATAATGTGGGGACCAGAACTGGCCACAATACTCCAAGTGCGGCCGCACTAGAGTTTCGTACAGTTGCACATGACGTTTACGGCTCCGAAATTCAATCCCCAAATTGATGGCCCTTATTAGACAACAAGGTGACCAAAACCTGTAGGATGAAAACAAGTACATCAATATCATCATCTATTTACACACTTCCCAGGGACTCCCAAGGCTCATGATCCTATTTTAAATCAGTTTTCTATACCCCTCCATTCCCATTCTGTTCATGTGCCCATCTAAGTATTTCTTAAATAACTCCAGAGTACCTGCCTCCACCACTTTACTTGGCAGCGCATTCCATACCCCCACCACCCTCTGTGTGAAAAAACTCCCTCTAGCATTCCATACCTCCCTCACCCTAAGCCTGTGACCCTTTGTGCTATTTGAGTCCATCCTAGGAAAAAGCTTAACCCTGTTTACTCTATATCCCTCATAATCTTGTACACCTCTATTAAATCTCCCCTAAGTCTACATCTTTCTAAGGAAAACAGCCCCAATTTGCTTAACCTCTCCTCGTAACTCAGACTATACATACCAGGCAGCATCCTGGTAAACCTCCTCTGCACTCTAAAAGGAACCTGAGGAAAATCTCCTTTTATGCAGAGAGTGATGTGTATATGGAATGAGCTGTCAGAGAAAGTGGTTGAGGCAGGTACAATAACAACATTTAAAAAGCATTTGGTTGGGAAAGGGTTAGAGGAATATGGGCCAAATGCAGGCAGTTGGGATTAGCTGAGAGAGCACCATAGTTGGCATGGACTGTTTAGGCCAAAGGGCCCATTTCCATGCTTGTATTGCTCAATAATTTTATAATTAAATGCATTTAGTCCCCTTGTGAGTTTGTTGCTGACTCAGTTCAGAGTTGTTCCAGGTTTCTTTTGATTTTTGAAACTTGTCAAGCCTGCCTAGTTGTATTTGAGGGCTGTACTTTTCCTGGAAAACTTTGTCTGAGGATAATGTACCATTAGTTGTTCAAAAGTCTGAATTTATCGTAACAGATGACAAATTGATTCACAAATGTCTTACTCAGAATAAACCTGGATTTAGTAGCTCCTATAAGTTGGGGAGAGAAGGGTTGGAGATAGATGAAATAGAAGCATGTTCCTGAAAAAAGTAGAGTAGGGAAGGAAATCAGCCTCTCAGTTTTAAAAAGAAACCAGGATGGTAAACCAGCAGGAGCTCACCCCATGTGTTTTCAGTTTGGGTAGCTTGGGAACAGAAGGAAAAATGCTGACATTGCCAGGGTCATCCAATGGGTCTGCTGTAGTCAAAACAGTGCCTGTATCCATGAGGACTGTGAATTTGAGCTCAAATGTAGACAAGGAGAAACAGGACCTATCACAGCTTTTTACACTCAGGGAAAATTACTGTTTTCGTATTCCAGGCCCCAAGAAAAAAACAAAACCAACTCCAGGAACAGTAGCTGAGTTCAAACTTTACTTGTGGCAAAGATTGCAGAGATGCCATCTGAAAACATAACAAGTTCCGTAGTGTGGTAAAGGAGCATACTGCCAAATGACTGAAAGTCCTCTTAATTAAAATGTATCTGAAGGGTAAATTGATCACTGGAGTAGTGGCAGTTAGGGTCATGCTAGCTTACCAATGCAGGATGTCAACCCATTGCTGTGCAATAATTTGACAGATTGCCAGGTCTTGTTTCCAGAAAGTCCAGAGATATTGGGAAAGTGAGAGAAGCAAGTTTGACAAGAGTTGGCTGAGGAAATCCTACAAGGGGAAATAGAGCCAATAAGGGTGAAAGAGGCTAAAGGAAAGTCTATAGACTTTGCAGAGATTCAGTTCGAGTCTGTAGAATTTTAAGCAATCAAATTTACAGAGGCCAAAGTAGGGCCTGTAAAATTTAAAAGAGCCGTAATGGAGTCAGAGGATAGAAAATTCTTGTGATATAAGTTTGAAAGAAATGCACCAAGTTGTAGTTCACAAAGACTTCCTTCCAAGATTTAAATAGGCATCAAGAAAGTTCCCAAAGAGGCATAACAGGAAGTGACAGCGGCACGGTGGCACAGTGGTTAGCACTGCTGTCTCACAGCGCCAGCGATCCAAGTTTGATTTTGGCCTTGGGCCATTATCTGTTTAGAATTTTCACATAATCCCTGTGTCTGTGTGGGTTTCCTCTTATAATCCAAAGACTTGTGAGACAGGTTGATTAATCATGATAAATTGCCTCTTAGTGTTCAGGGATTAGCAGGGTAAATACATGGGGTTATGGGAATAGGGCCTGGGCAGGATTGTGGTCAGTACAGACTCGATGGGCCAAATGGCCTCGTTCTGCACTATAGGGATTCTGAGGGAGATACTTCAGGAGAGTGCAGTAAGCATTGCACTTGAGGGGAATAGTGTCCCAGAGGACCTGGGCACATTGGGAAGAATTCATCCCAAGATGAAAGAAAAAGCGAAAATGGCAACCACAAAGACAAACAGAACCTGGAGACACCATAAATGAAATGCAAGTTTTGCCAGAGAGCTATTTCCCACACTGAAAGATCAAAAAAAATCAATGTTCAAATTTAAAATCTCGCCAAATCCAATTTCAGACCACACTGAAGTGAGGGTGAACCCAAATGTCTCATAAGAACTTAAAAATAAATCACAATTACCTTATACATAAGATTTATCAAAATACAAAAAACAGAACCATCCAAGCAGTGAGTTGCAGAAACAGTCATTGAAGGGTTATGGCATGCAGAATGAGCACAGCTATGCTGCACCAGAAATTTCTAAAGTACAGGTATTGTCCTTAAACATCTTCTGAAAACCAATTCATGCCACAACTAAGGAATTAAATTTGATACTTCACTCAACTTATAACTCTGCAGAGACCGTGAGGAAGTCATCTATCCTGCTCACTGCTAGCGGGAATTTTGATGGTCTACTGTATATGGCACCAGGATAAAATAGGACATTTCCAATTCATCCAGCTGGCAACACCAGCCCTGATCAGGTTCCTGCCTGAACAGACAAAAACAAGATGGTTATATAAAAGTGTTGATTTAAATGTCATTGGTGGGCTTGAAGTCCAATTCAAAGCCATCCTATTGTGGACCTGGCATTTTGCACCCTAAGGTAGGTTAAAGAAGTAAGTGCAGTGCCTATATGCTCCTCTGCTGTAGAGGGAAGGTCCCCAAGGGTCGTGGAGGTTGTGTAGGTTCAGGCTGGGGGCAAAGGGTTGATGTCAGTATTCTCGCTCAGGGGTCTTGTGGCTGGACTGCACCTTGTAGCCCTGGAAAAGATAAACATCACTCCTGACATGGTGATTTCAGGCATCTCAAAGTCGTCGTTCTGGTCTCTGGACTGTGATAATATTTGAAGTGGCCTGGTCACTTCAATCTCCATGCCCCCTGAAGATCTGGCGGGCTTCCAAATCACAGCAACACCTCATTCAGCAGAGGATTCCGCTTTCACTCTGTCAGAAGCTGCAGCTGTGGGAAGACTACTATGTGTGACCTGGGAAGAGACGGTGCAGAAGGAAGGGATTCACATACCTGGATAATTGAGGGTCATCCTGGGGTAGGTGGGACCTCTACAAATGGTATAGTCGACATCTGAACCTGAGGGCTACCAATATCCTGGAGCATAGATTTGCCAATGCTCTTCGGGAGAATTTAAACTAATTCAGCAGTGGGATGGGAACCTGAATTGTAATTCCAGCATACAGAGGTTGAGAGTGGTGAGGTCATGAATAAGGTTTCAAGGTCACAGGAGTGTATTGGCAGGCAGGAAGGTGGTTTGAGGTGTGTCTACTTCAATTCCAGGAGCACCCAGAATAAGTTGGGTGAACTTACAGTGTGGGTTGGTACCTGGGACTTCGATGTCGTGGCCATTTTGGAGACATGGATAGAGCAGGAACAGGAATAGTTGTTGCAGGTTCCGGGGTTTAGATGTTTCAGTAAGATTAGGGAAGGTGGCAAAAGAGGGAGAGGTGTGGCTTTGTTAATCAGGGACAGTATTATGATGGGAGACAGGACATTTGACGAGGACTCGTCTTCTGAAGTAGTATGGGCTGAGGTTAGAAACAGGAAAGGAGAAGTCACCCTGTCGGGACCTGTAGGGGAGAGGATTGCAAAGGTGATTCTGGATAGGAGCAAAAGTCATGATGTAGAGATGCTGGCCTTGGACTGGGGTAAACACAGTAAGAGGTCTGACAACACCAATTTTAAATCCAACCGATTTATTTGACAGTAAACTCGCAAGCTTTCGGCTTTATAGCCTTTGTCAGGAGAATGAGGTGTTATAGAACATAGAACATAGAACATTACAGCACAGAACAGGCCCTTCGGCCTTCGATGTTGTGCCGACCAAAATAAAAAGCAATGCCCCTCCAAACTAAACCATTCCCTTCTCTTCCATATACTTATCAATTAACCTCTAAAACGCCACCAAACTTGGCGCATCTACAACAGCTGCAGGCAGGGCATTCCACTCCCTAATCACTCTTTGAGTAAAGAACCTACCTCTGATATCCGTCCTATAACTCATACCCCTTAATTTAAAGCTGTGTCCCCTCGTGCTAGCTCTTGTTCTGGTCTGCAATAGCACACATATCAGCACAGGCAGTTTACAGATTGCTGATTAGAATGTGAAGCTTTACACCTCACCTGCTATTCAAGTCTTAAAGTGGCTAACAATGTGAGTGGAAAGAGCACTGAGCACAGGTTAAAGAGATGTGTATTGTCTAGAGACAGCACAGTAAGTGAGGTTTTTTGCTAACCCAGGCAAGTCATGGGGGTTACAGATAGTGTGACATGAAGTCAAGATCCCTGTTAAGACCAGGGTAAATGTTCTTCAAGGGGGCCTTCACGACACATGACAGCGCAAAGCCGCTGAGCAGAGACTGATAGCCAAGTTCCGCACACATGAGGACGGTCTTAACAGGGATCTTGGCTTCATGTTGTGGAAGTGAAGGAAGTCTGTCTAACAGTGCAGAGATCTTGGCACCCTTTAAAGCTCCTCATTTCCCACCCCGCATCTCCCCTTTTCTGAAACAGTGGGCTGGCAGGGGTATTCATGCTTTGTATAAATTTAAATGGTTAAGGTCAGTGAATCCATCTCATAGCCGTTGCTAATGTCAGCAGGAAACATTTCGATTTTCTCGTGGGCATGGCACTGAGAGCTGATTTGGGTGAACTGTACCCCACAAAGCAAACTATCCAAAACACTACAATCAAATGTTAATAAAAGCACAAGCCCATAACTAGGAATTTTAAACCAGGAAATGAGGATATAAGGCTCTAAAGCCCTAAGCACATCCTTCATAAAGTTAATCCCAACATCTTGGGAGAGTCAATGACACTTGTGCCTCATCCAAACAAAGATGATGGTGAAAAATCTCAGCTTGAGAAGAAAAGCTGTTACTTTACATGACGTAGTGTCGAAATCTTAACTTCCGAGTTTGACTTTAACTCAATCAAATGTTAATTAATGCAAGGCACTTAACCGAGAGATTGCCTCAATTTTTCTTGCTAGCAAGGGGTTTGGTTCTTGGCACAATGCGTAAAGGCACCATTCCAACAGACAAAGAAAATCATCCTGGTTTATGCAATTCTGAAGCTCACAGTCAGTTAGGCACAATCCAATCAAAAATGTTACAAATGACATACTTTATGTATTGATCCAATAGAAAAAATACTGAACTACTCTGATTTATGAGATCACAATACCTCGTGGGATACCCCAATATATCATCCCTAAACCTGTACTCTAGTGTCTTAGTCAGACATCATGTCTCTATTTTAGATAACAAGCTCGCAAAGCATCTTCAATGAAACAGTCTCACATAGCTAGTCTTTATCTTTAATTCATAATGGAAGCCTACAAAAACCATTAGTATTTTATGGCCTTGTCAGTAAAGCTAACTGAATCTCTAAGGGATGTGGTCAACTCAACTTCAGAATATTTCCCAAATTTAGTCCTGATAAGTTTTGTTTATTGCCAACATAATGAAACACATGTATACATTGAATTGATAAGCAATCAGCTTTTTATCACTACCTGCAATTTGAAGGGGTATATTTCAATTCTTGTCATTTCCCACCAAGTCCCTAATCATAATCTTTCATTTGCTAAGACATTAATATCTTTCTGATTCTGTTTGATTGAAACTGTGAAGGCAGCTTCATTAAAACTCACTTCTATATCAGTTGTTTCTGATAAGATGTCTGGTGAAGCAATTAAGTGTCCCTTCTGGCCTTGTGATTCCAACAGTTGGGTGCTTTAAAGGAATGTATCTAATATGTGTTTAATATCAAAGGGGCACTCTGTAACTGTGCGTTAAGGTTTCTTTGTTTAATTTCTAAAAATGTATAGAAGATCTATTCATCTGTATGGACTAATTAAAGATACTACCTTTTTTAAAAACATTTCATTACAATTACCTACAAACTTGCTGCCCATTGATTTAAAGTGAATTCTCCAGTTAAGTTGATTAAACAAAACCCCTGGCAAAGTCTGGCAATTTTATAGTAGCCCTTTTCTTTTCTATCTTTCTGCAGGAGGTATCAGTGTTGGACTGGAGTGGGCACAGTAAGAAGTCTCAGAACACCAGGTTAAGGTCCAATAGGCTTATTTGGCAGCATGAGCTTTTGGAGTGCTGCTCCTTCATCAGGTGAATCACGTGACTCACCTGATGAAGGAGCAGCACTCAGAAAGCTCTTCATAGAATCATAGAAACTCTACAGAGCAGAAAGAGGCCATTTGGCCCATCATCCACAGTCTCACCCAGGTTCTACCCCCATTATCTCTACACATTTACCTGCTAGTCCCTCTATCCTATGCATCTCAGAATACTCAGGGGCTGATCAACCTAATCCTCACATCTTTGCACTGGAGGAAGAAACTGGAGTACCCAGAGGAAACCTATGCAGACAGGGGAAGAATCTATAAGCTCCACATAAACAGTGACCCAAGTTGGGAATCGAACCCAGGTCCCTGGAGCTGTGAAGCAGCAATGCTAACCACTATGCTACCATGCCATCCTACCAAATAAAGCTGTTGGATGTTAACCTAGTGTGTGAGACTTCTTACTGTACACAATTACAATACAAGATTGATGAGTGGATACTGGAATGAGTGTGCAGAATGTATGAATGCATTTTTCTTGTTACTATGAAAACAATGGAAAGAAATGGAATCAAAATTCCATTTTTTCTCAGTATGGCAGTAGTATACTATGCTCAGTAAAGGCATGTCATATTCATAACCTTAAACATGGATAGCAATTAAATGTCATGGATTTAAGTGTTCTGATAATGTGGAGTATGGGTAGAGTTGAGAAATACCAAGGGGCAAAAAACATTAGAACATAGAACATAGAACATTACAGCACAGAACAGGCCCTTCGGCCTTCAATGTTGCGCCGACCAATATAAAAAGCAATGACCCTCCAAACTAAACCATTCCATTCTCTTCCATATACTTATCAACTAACCTCTTAAACACCACCAAACTTGGCGCATCTACAACTGCTGCAGGCAGGGCATTCCACTCCCGAACCACCCTTTGGGTAAAGAACCTACCTCTGATATCAGTCCTATAACTATCACCTCTTAATTTAAAGCTGTGTCCCCTCGTGCTAGCTTTCTCCATCCTAGGAAAAAGGCTATCAATGTCCACCCTATCTAAACCTCTAATCATCTTATATGTTTCGATTAGGTCCCCTCTTAGCCGCCTCCTTTCTAACGAAAACAAATTAGGGGGTGTTATACATAGATTCCCCCAAACTGCAGTGCTGATATTGAGAATGGCATTAAATACAAAATTAGAGATGCATGTGGTAAGGAAACATCGGTGATCATGGGTGATTTAACCTGCACATAAGTTGGGCAAATCAAATTAGCCACCATGCCACAGAGGAGGAATTCCTGAAGTGTAATTGGGATAGTTTTCTTGACCAACATATGGAGAAACCAACTAAAGAGCAGGCCATCTTACATGGGTACCGTGCAATGAGAAGGGAAACATTGCCAACCTAGCTGTACAAGACGCCTTGGAGATGAGCGATCATGTGGAGGTGGAGAGTGATGTAGCTGATTTGCAAATCTCTGTATTATGGTTATATATAAATAAACATCGTAGTTGTTAATTACCTAACTGATAGACAGGAATTATTACATCAGCAGCTTTTTCTAAACAGAACGTTCTTTCTGATGAACGTGAGAGTTTCCTTATGGCAAGGAATTTCTTCTTCTTTGAGATTTGCAATTTACAAAGGCAGCACGTAAATGCATTCCTGTAATCCTTGGCATATTTTTCAGTGTTCTTTTGACCTTCACTTTTGTCAGAATATTCATCTTTTGTAAACTCTTCATCCATTTTTTTCTCAACCCTAATCCTATTTATTTACTGAGTTTTCAGCATCTTGATCCCAACACTGTTTGCCTGAAACTTGGTTACTATTGCTTTTAGAGCATTTTCAGCAACTGCTACTTCCTATTTCTTTGAAATTTAGGATAGGCCTGATTTGAAATCATGCGATTTATCTCGGCCCAACTGACTATGTGCAAGGACAGGTCTGCTTTTTGTCCATACAATTGTACTGTTACATCAATATAACCTCTTAATGGAACCACTTCCCCAGTGTAGCTTTATAACACTATCTTCAATGGTTTCAGAGCAGTAAGTTGGGCTTTTCTTGATAAACAGTCTCTGGTACCAATGAGACTGCTGCCCCTGTATCCACCTTCATCTTCACCGTCTGACTGTCCAGTAATGAAGTGACTCAGTCAGTAATGTTTTATTGCATCAGCAATAGTCAATACATTTAATGACAGTTCATCTTTACTCTGTGAATTGAGTTCTTTCCCATGTCCTTTTTGTACCATGTGAACACTTCTTTCCTTGACTCAGCTTGCCTTTTTAAATTAAGTTTAAGCTTTATTCAACTCTTGCGTTCTGCAACTTTTCCATGCTTTTTTTTCAACAAGAACATTCAATTTCACACTTGTTGTCACAATTTCTGTACATTATATCTTTGCACCAATAATCTGCTGCCAATTGTCTGTTTTTTTTACATACCTATGGCAAGTGTAAGTCTGTGTTTGTGTTTGAGTTTCAACTGACATCTTGTCAATTCTTGTGTTTGAACTCAACTATTAAGCTTTTTTGGCTACTAATTCCATGGTTTACAGTAACATCCAAAGCTTTTTTTAAGGTCAGATTGTTTTTGGATCATAGACTAAGATATTGTGGAGATGCCAGCATTGGACATGGGTGGGCACAGTAAGATATATCACAACACCAGATTAAAGTCCAGGTTTATGTGGAATTATGAGTTTCCAGAACTCTATTCCTTTATCAGGTGAGTCTTCAATTAGGACTCACCTGATGAAGGAGCAGCACTCCGAAAGTTTGTAATTTCAAATAAACCTGTTGGACTTTAACCTGGTGTTGTGAGACTTCTTATAATCACTGATGGTATCATCTAATACACTTCTGAATTCAAAGTGTTCAACTAGTCTTTGGTTTGGTGGGTTAGCCATGGAATCATTAGATAGAATCCCTATATGTAGAAGGAAGCTATTCAACTATTTGAGTTTTTATCAACTCTCTGAAAGAACAACTTACACACTTCCTGCTCCCTCCACTGCACCCCCTCCAAATCCCACATACACTAGGCTCATAAGCTGACATATTTACCATGGCTAATCCATCTAAACTACACATCTTTGGACACTAAGTGGCAATTTAGTGTGAGCAACCCACCTAACCTGCACATCTTTGGACTTTGGGAGGGAACTAGAGCATCTGGAGGAAGCCCACGTAGACATGCGCAGGACATGCAAATTCCACACAGACAGTCACCTAAGAGTGGAATCAAACCCAAGTCCCTGATGCTTTGAGGCAGCAGTGTTAACCGGAGTGTCATCCTGCTACCCATGTTAAATATATGGGTTTACGGGAAGACAAGGGTGAGTGGAGGGAGCCTGGGCAAGATAATCTTTTGGAGAGTTGGTGCTGATTGAATGGGCTGAATGGCCTCCTTCTGCAGTGATGGAATCTATGATTCCACTATCTACAAGGAACAAGTCAGGAGTATGATGGAATACTCCCTACTTGTCTGAATGGGTGCAGTTCCAACAACATTCAAGAAGCTCAACACCATTCCAGGACAAAGCAGCCTGCTTGATTGGCACCACACCTACAAACATTCAATCCCTCAACCAACAACGCTCAGTAGCAGCAGTGCGTACTATCTACAAGGTGCACTGCAGCCATTCACCAATGATCCTCAGACCATTTCCATCTAGAAGGACAAGAGCAGCAAATAAATGGGAACATCATCACCTGCCAGTTCCCCTCCAAGCCACTTGCCATTCTGGCTTCGAAATACGTCACTGCAGTTGCTGGGTTAAAATCCTGGAATTGTCTCCCGAACAGCATTGTAGTATATGACTGCAACGATTCAAGAAGGCAACTCACCACCACTTCCTCAAGGGCAACTAGGGATGGGCAATAAACCCTGACCAGCCAGTGACATCCACGTCTCATGAATGGATTTTTTAAAAATCGCCCCACAACACTAGAAACATCTACTAAAAGGGAAGAAGCTGCAAGTGCTACTAATTATTTTAGCATGACCTTTCTCAAAACAACGCAAACCTGAGCTCAGCCCCTTTTGCTTTGCGTTTTCAACATCTTCAGCTTTAAATTTGTTGTTGCAGGGTGCATGCTACTCATGTTGCTGCTGTACTGTTACAGATCTTTTTAGGCATAACACTTGGTGAGCTTATTTCGAAAATTATTTTCTCCAGAATCTTTAATTATGTTTGATTCCTTGGGTGGCTGTGACTACAGTTCTGTGCCCCTCCATTGTGCCACACCAATCTCCTTAGAAGACAAACACGGGACATGGTGGACAGAGTACCCTTCATCGTCCAGACTTTCCCGGAGCGGAGAAGCCACAACATCTTCTCCATAGCCTTCAACATGTCATTGGTGAAGACAAACATCTCACCAAGGCCATCCCCACACCCCCACTTCTTGCCTTCAAACAATCTCAAACAGACCATTGTCCGCAGCAAACTACCCAGCCTTCAGGAGAATAGTGACCATGATACCACACAACCCTGCCACAGCAACCTCTGCAAGACATGCCGGATCATCAACACGGATGCCACAGTCTCACGTGAGAACACCATCTACCAGGTACTTAGTACATACTCTTGTGACTCAGCCAATATTGTCTATTGGATATGCTGAAAGGATGCCCCGAGGCATGGTACATTGGGACGACCATAGAGACACCACAACAACAGATGAATGAACACAACTCGACAATCACCAGGCAAGAGTGTTCTCTTCCTGTTGGGGAACACTTTAGCGGTCACGGGCATTCAACCTCTGTTCTTCAGATAAGCGTTCTCCAAGGCAGCCTTCACAATACACGACAATGCAGAATCGCTGAGCAGAAACTGATAGCCAAGTTTCGTACACATGAGGATGGCCTCAACTGGAATCTTAGGTTCATGTCACACTATCTGTAATCCCCCTAACTTGCCTGGGCTTGCAAATTCTCACTCACATTGTCCCGGCTGGAGACAATACACATCTCTTTGACTTGTGCTTAACCCTCTCTCCAATCACATTTTCTGCACCTTTTAAAGACTTGATTACTTGTAAAAACGTGCATTTCAGCCATTATTTTGTAAATTGAACAGAACTCCTACTTACTTGACGAAAGAGTAGCACTCCAAAAGCTAATGGCTTGTGCTACCAAATTAACCTGTTGGCAAATGGAATTTAATCCGGATAAATGCGAGGTGATGCATTTTGGCCGGAAAAATGTAGCGGGGAGTTATAGGATAAAAGGTAAAACTATCCGGAGTATAGAGATGCAGAGAGACCCGGGGGTGCAGGTCCACAAGTCTCTGAAGGTGTCAGTACAGGTGGAGAATGTGATAAAGAAAGCGTATGGTATGTTAGCCTTCATAGGAAGAGGTATAGAATACAAGAGTAGGAGTCTAATGTTGCAAGTGTATAGAACGTTGGTTAGGCCTCATCTGGAGTACTGCGTCCAGTTCTGATCACCTTACTACCGGAAGGATGTGGAGGCCCTGGAGAGAGTGCAGAGGAGATTTACCAGGATGCTGCCTGGTATGGAAAGGCTGTCTTACGAGGAAAGATTGAATGCACTGGGGTTGTTTTCCCTTGAAAGACGTCGGCTTAGAGGGGATCTAATAGAGGTGTATAAGATTAGAAGGGGTATAGATAGAGTTAATGGCGGTAAACTTTTTCCACCTTCAGAAATGGATAGGACGAGGGGTCATGGCCTTAGGGTGAGGGGGGCTATGTATAAGACAAATATTAGAGTGCAGTTTTTCACACAAAGGGTAGTGGGGGTGTGGAATGCACTGCCGAGTAAGGTGGTGGGAGCAGGCACGCTAAGGTTGTTTAAGGGTCTCTTGGACAGCCACATGAGCGGTCTGCAGATAGAGGGACATAGTAGGACTGTTTAAATATCCTATTTGTTTCCACAGGATGTTCGGTCCACCTTGTTGACCAACAAGGGCATGCATGTGGCAGGTCGTGCGGGACCTGCTCTTGGATGTTACTTCAGGAGTTGCCTAGTGCTTCACGTCATTAGTGTATGCTTAAACTGGACCATCTGATGGGCACCATGACAGCTCAGAGACTATCGATGTTGCTGTGCAGACACTTGGATTTGGGCCTGTGTCTGCGGGAGTTTGCGCGTTCTCCCCGTGGTTGCGTGGGTTTTCTCCGGGTGCTCCAGTTTCCTCCCACATCCCAAAAATGTGGTCTTAGGCTGATTGGGTAACAAATTGGTCCCTATATGTCATTAAGACGTTAGGACGGCAGCGCGGGCTCGTTGGGCCGAGGGGCCTGTTTCCGGTGCTGTGTTGTTCTTTGTTCTTTGTTCTTTGTTTGACTTTAACTTGGTGTTGTGAGATTTCTTATTGTGTTTATCCCAGTTCAATACTGGCATCTCCACACATCATGGCCAAATAATTATCCAGCTTGACTGTCATTCCCTTACTTTCATTTACAGTTATTATTTAGCAAATGGCCCACATTTCCCCCGACCACCCTTTTTCTTAACGTCATTGGAGAAAACAATTGTTAATTTTGATTTCCATTAAAAATTTCTTACTCCATTTTTTGCCATCTTTCCTACCTGTTTTGCCTGTATTTGCTGTTGTTTGTATCTTACGGATCTGTGCTTTTCTCCCTGAACTTTTGTGTTTTTTCTTTCAAAGATGTCTCACTGACAAAATGTAGTTTTCTTTTCACATGTTATTATCATCAATAACATTATCTTGTTGACAAAAGTAACAGCATCAGGATAGATCTTGAATGACTATCTAAGTAGTAAACACATCTGTTTGACATCCGCCTTACGCAGTGACTTAATTGCAGTGTTAATGTAAGACTTGCTTGTGATTAATGAATAAACTTTAATTTTCTGTTCTTCCTTTTGTAAATACAGAGAGACTTACAAAAAAAACCCAAACATTTCCTCCAGAAATAGAAACATCTGGATACTGGACTGATAGTATCTTGCATCGAACCTCAGTTTTAAAAAAAGATTTATACCAAGTTGAAAATAAAAAAAACTACCCAAACAAAAAGCTTCCACTAACATATTCCAGGGAATCAGGCAGTACTAGATTGAGTGCAGATTTAAGAAGTTGACAAACTAGTGTCTGTTAAAGAACTAAAAGGCAAAGTGCTTAAGCAGCTAAACAGTAAAGAAATACTGAAAGAATTTGAAATAAACATACCTATTCACAACTGAATATTGAAGGCATATTTTTGGCAAATGTGTTCTTCACTATCAGGAGCATATATCAGGCATGCTTCTCGTGATTTTTCCATCTATTTGGAAAACTGTTCCTAAAGACTGAACAAGAGGTGAAGAGCCATGCATTTAGATTAAGATGTTGACTGGAGCACAATCAGGTATTCAGACAGTATGCTGGGATTTTATTTTAATTGCTACTTTTTCTCCTTTGTTGAGTGTAATATATATGTGCACAAACTTTCAACATGACCATATCTCCAACACACCTTATGATACGAGTGCATCCTTGGTTTCAAGTAGGCATCTTAATGCTATGTGATTATGTTTGCTGTACAGCAGGCAACAAGCAACACTTTATCACTTTCCTTCAGATTTATGCCATGTGTCTTTGGTGTATACAAGATGGATCACTCTTTTTATCACGTTGCATGGCTACCTTGAAAGTTTGACTCACCATGATTTGGTGAAGAAAATTGTTTTTCTGCATTGTGCTTACATAATTATTTCTGCTATAATTGAGTGCATGTCACATTCTATTATTTAGGAAACATCCACAAGACCATAAAATGTAGGAGCAGAAATGGAGCCTGCCGTGTCATTCAACGAGATCCTGGCTAATCTGATGTTGTAATCCACAACTCCACTTTCTTGTGCTCTTGCTGCATTATGTGGCAGTACAACTGGGTAGTTGTATTTTCAATAGTGAAAATACAATGAGGCAAGTGCTAGGAGACAAATGTTACCTTCTACAAGTTAGAGGCTGTAGCAAGTAACTCAACTCCAAAATTTGTTCACCATCCGCAAGGCACAAATGAGCGATGCAATAGTATATTTGATTTGATTTATTATGGTCGGATGTATTGATATATAATGAAAAGTATTGTTTCCTGCACATTAAAAAGACAAAGCATTCAGTTCATAGAGTACATTGAGGAGAAGGAAAAGAAAGTGTGCAGAATGTAGTATCAAAGTCATAGCAAGGTTGCAGAGGAATATCAGCTTATATACATGGTAGGTCCATTCAAAAGCCTGATAGCAACAGGAAAAAGTTGTTCTTAAGTTTGTTAGCACATAATCTCAGACTGATCTCAGTATGCCAGTGTGCATGGAATCCTTGATTGTTTGGCTGTTTTCTGAAGCAGCAGGAAGTGTAGACAGGGTCAATAGACGCACTGCAGTAACTTGCCATTCGTCCTTTATGTTGAGATATGCTTTGCCTTGCTAATACCAGCAATCATCTTCTCATTTGTAAACAGCTACAAGAGACTTAGGTCACCATAATGATGCAGTTAGAAACTGTTCTTTATTGTTGCTTGGTTCTGTCTTTTAACTGGAGAACTGCCTCTATTTCCAAATAGTGCAATTCTCCTTTAATATACTGCATGGGATAGCTCTTGCATCAAAACCAGCAGTGTTACTATAAGTTTCTGTTATGTCAGCATGCCACCATGTCAACATGCCATTTGATGACGAGCTGCAACCTTTAAAGAACTACTGTTTTCTTCATTTTGTGTCAACCAGGCAAATATCTACATGCCAAGGGTTCTTTGCAAACAATTTTTTGTGTTTGCATCTTTTTCAACTGAGGGGCTTTGATCCCTGTCACAAAATCTGACACTGTTTGCCTTGGAGCTGCCAACATTGATGACCTCTTGTCATGGGCCATCACAATCCCATCTTTGCCTCCCTTGCAAAATCTTTGTTGGAATCTTGCCAAAAATGAAGAATTTTGGCTCAGATGAGAAAACCAGCATGAATTTCACAGGCTGCGTATTTCAAAGGGGAACTGAAATTCACACAGTTAGCAGGACTGAACAAAACTGGCAATGCCAGGAATCCCAAGATTGGGGTGCCTTTTTTAAAGGGCGCTTCCATCTCCGATTTAAATAAAAGCCCCAATGCAGACACTGAAACCCTTCTTGGATACTGGGAAGCCCTATCCCCATCATGGACATCAGATCCACCTTGGAAAAGAGCAATATGCAACACTCCATTGCTCATGTATAAGGGGGAACCCCATTCCTGCACATAGAAGGGCCACCCCACCCATGGGTGAACGCATGCTATAGAGCTCCCCTGGAGGCCCTACCAGGAGGTACTGTAGAGTGCCAGATGGCAATGCCCAGGTATGTCCTTCATCACCAGAGGCTATACTTACTTTGCCTCCTTGATATAATTATCTTGACAGATATTTGTTTTTGAAAACCAGCGGTGATTTGAACCAGTGTGATGTTACACCCGCTGGGTGGGAAGTTAGGATGAAGGCAGAAGTAGTGACATCGAGCCCATTAATACTAATTGATGTAAATCAGATTCATGCCTTATGTAACCAGTGGGTAGGTGGAGAAGATCCCATTCTTAGACCTCACTGGTGTGAATCACGATCCTTACATGTTATGTTCAACATTTTTTCACAAGATGGGCACAATATGCTTTCCTACATCAAGTCACAGTTTCTGTAATGTCTCTGCTACTATCCTTACAGAAAATGAGAAAGAAATGCATTGTTTCTTAATTCAAAACTGTCATAGTTGATATATAGATATTGTCACACACAGTGATCGGGATAAGCTGGAAGCATAGAAAAGCTACAGCACAGAAGGAGGCCAGTTGGCCCATCTTATTTATGACTACCCAAGAACACCCAGCCCATAGCCCTGTATTTACAACACTTAAGGTACTTTGTAATAGAGTTTAGGACACAGCTACCTCCCAGCACCAAGGACCCAGATTTGAGTTTGTATGTTTTCATGATCTCTGCATGGATTTTCTTCCAGATGCTCCAATTTCTTCCCACATTCCAAATTTATGCGGGTTATGTGGATTGGCTATGACAAATTGCCCCTTAGTAACAGGGAGATCAGCAGGTTATGGTGATAGGACGTGGGTGGGATTGCTATCGGTACAGGCTTGGTAGGCCAAATGGCCTCCTTCTATATTGTAGATTCTACGATTCTAAACATGAACCATTAATTGTTAATTTTCAATGATTTACAAACCCAGTTTTTTTATTCAATCATGGGACATAGGCATTGCTGGCTGACCAGTATTTGTTCCCATCCTTGGTTCCCCTTGAGAAGGTGTTGTTGAGCTGCCTTCTTGAAATGCTGCGTCTATGTGCTGTGGGTTGACCCACAATACCATCTGGAAGAAAGTTCCAAGATGTTGACTCAGCGACAGTGAAGGAACAGTGATAAATTTCCACGTCAGGATGGTGAGTGACTTGCAGGTAATTGTGTTCCCATGTATCTGTAAGCCTCATTTTAGACGGAAGTGGTCATGGTTTGGAAAGTGCTGTCTAAGGATTGCTGGTGAATTGCCATAGTGCATCTTGTAGATAGTAAACACTGCTGCTACTGAGCATCAGTGCTGGAGGGAATGTGAATATTGGTGCCAGTCAAGTGGGCTGCTTTGTCCTAGATGGCGTCAAGCTTCCTTGAGTGTGGATGGAGTTGCAGCTATCCAGGCAAGTGGGGAATATTCCATCATACTCCTGACGTATGCCTTGTAGATGATACACAGGCTTTGGGGAGTCAGAAGATGACTTACTTGCTGCAGTATTCCTGGCCAGTGCTCTTGTCGCCATTACAATGATGTTGTGAGTCCAGTTCAGTTTCTGATCAATGGTAATCCCCAGAAAGTTGGCAATGAAGGATTCAATGATGGTAATACCATTGAATGTCAAGGGGTAGTAGTGTTAATGTCATGCATGAAAATGTTTCTCTGTACAGGCTGCTTCTGGAGTGTTCGCTCAGTCTAATATCTTCTGATGCTATACATCGAACGTGAGCGGTTCTATTCTCAAGTGTCATGTTAACTCTTGCTCTGCAGAGCATCTTCATATTACAATAGCATGCAATCACACTCATCATAGAACAGACACCTCCAAGTTAAACAGAGATCCTGTCTGCAAGTAATACTCATCCTAGTTGAAACCTTAATTAGTGCAGGTGGGCAGGCAGTTATGAAAATAATTAACTGATAATGAGTTTTCCTAAATGAAATGTCATTGACATTTCCAGCATTCATTTCCTAGGGCTCGCGAATCTTGTCAGAAAAACAAAGACAAAAGTGAGCTGCAATTAATGTGGATAGCTAAAGTTAGGATGCCTGTGTGAAAAATAGCTCCATTATAACAGTTGGTGCCTCAGTTCTGTCGAGCAAACAAATGACAGCTAATTCATGACTGAAAAATAATTTCTAAACTTTCTGGCTGGCAAAGTAAGGATGGGAGAAGCATATGTGTTTGACATTAGCTCAAGAAGCGGAAAAGCAACAGCATTCTGGAGTTTAGAAGAATGAGAGGGGATCTCATAGAAACTTATAAAATTCTAACAGAATGTTCCTGATGGTGGGAGAGTCCAGGACTAGGGGTCATAGTTTGAGATAAGGGCTAAACCTATGAGGACAGAGGTGAGGAGAAATTTCTTCACCCAGAGGGTGGTGAATGCATGGGATTCGCTACCACAGAAAGTAGTTGAAGCTAAAACATTGTCTGATTCCAAAAAGAAATTAGACATAGCCCTAGGGGCAAAAGGGATCAAGCGGGAAGGGGGGATCAGAATATTGACATCAACGATCAGCCATGATCAAAATGAATGATGGGGCAGGTTCGAAGGGCCGAATGGCCTACTCATGCTTCTA
This sequence comes from Sphyrna mokarran, assembly GCA_024679065.1. NCBI lineage: Eukaryota > Metazoa > Chordata > Chondrichthyes > Carcharhiniformes > Carcharhinidae > Sphyrna > Sphyrna mokarran. The sequence goes on from JAGIQG010000001.1 coordinate 138,113,754, forward strand.
GTTCCATGATTCTATGTTTCATTCATGACAGGTGTACTGGGTGAAGGGGCACAAGAGTAAATCTCCCAACTGCCAAGAACAATGAGTATGGAAGGATTGCATTGTCAAACCCGCCCAAAAAACAGTGAAACACTTCTTGGGAAGATTATCCCCAATTTCTTATAGTTCTTCACTTTCACTAGTCCTTCATTTTCTGGAATTCTTGGGAGATTTGTTTTGTATTTTCCTCCATGATCTGTGAAGGAGATTGTGAGGTTCGCACTATTATGTCCGGCACGAATTAGATTCCAACTTTCCTAAGTTTAATCATTTTTAGGGAAGGAGTACTGAGAGCTGTGGGGCCTAAACACACTGACAAATTCAGCTTCACAAAGATCACTTTTTTTTAAAAAAGCGTGCCCGACCTCCATGTAAAACTAAAGGTTCCCGCCCACCCCGCCATTTCCCACCTCTTTATGGACATCAGCTCCCCTCGTTGAAGGCACATTTCTCCACCCAAACCCCTCTTTGAAGGTCTGTTTCCTTACCCCACCATTTTATTGAAAAGCCTGTTTCCCCCCTCATCACCTCATTGAAAAGCCTGTTTCCCCAGCCCCCATCACCTCATGGGAATGCATGTTCCCCCACCCGCCTCACGTCGTTAGAACACATGTTTCCCCACCCCCAATCACCTCATGGGAAGGCCTGTTTCCCATTCCCATCTTCTCATTGAAGGCATCTTTCCCCACCCCACTTGTCATTGGAACACATGTTTTCCTACCCCCATCACCTCAATGGAACGCATGTTTCCCCACCTCCCATCATCTCGTAGATGGCTGGCATAGGGCACCCTCTCAGTAGGTCCCCCTTTCAGATTATACACAGGGGAAATAGCTGGGACAATCCCAACAGAGTTTTGTGCCAGCTCGAAATGTGCAAGGCTCCCTGACTGCGATTATCAACCCTGTGCCGTTCCAAAGTGATCTGTCACAGCCGGAAATTCAAGGCCTTCATCACTGAGTGTAAAAAGCTGACATCATTCAACAACTTATTCTGAGATTGATACATTTATTCAAATGGCAAGGAACAAAAATAGAGACATTTCTTGATAAAATATACCTGCCCCTTTGAGACAAATAACAGAAAGGAGATTTTAGAAGTTTTTACCAAAGCAACTTGCCCTTGATTGATGCTATTAGAGAGGAAATTATCGCACAAAGCTAGCTATTTGACAGTAATTTGATGTAATTTATAACGCTATCTCCATTTCAGATGCAGGCACATGTACACAGGAAAAATCATCTTGGTGCTTAACAAGTGAAAAAGATTGTCAATCAATTTCCATTTGGATCATAGCCATTGTTGGCTCTTACTTGGAAGTAGGACAAAGGAAAATTGTCCCTTAAAATCAAGTGAATGAATATGATTTCTGATGACCAAGAATTGGCAAGCCTTTGGCATGTGCACTACTGGCATATTGTCAAAACTCTCCCAGAGGAAGCCAAGCATAATAAGATTGAACACTTTCATGAGAAACATTTGCTGATGCACCATGTGGAAGTGATACAGCTCCAGAGCATTGCAAAAACTAGAAGCGAGAGTAGGTCAGTTGGCCCTTTGAGCCTGCTCCACAGTTCATTTTGATCATGGGTGATCATTGAATTCAACATCCTGAACCCCACCTTCCTCCCATATCCCTTGATTCCTTTAGTCCCTTCTTGACCAATTTCTTCTTGAAATCAGACAATGTTTTGATCTCAACTATATTCTGTGGTTGTGAATTCCACGCATTCACCACCCTCTGGATGAAGAAATTTCTCTTCACCTCAGTTCTAAAAGGTTTACTCCTTACCCTCAAACTATAGAGCCTAGTTCTGTATTCCTCCACCATTGAGAACATTCTTTCTGAATCTACCCCTGTCTAACCCTGTTAGAATTTTATAAGTTTCTATGAGATCGCCTCTCACTCTTCTAAATTCTACTGAAAATAATCCTAAGTGATTTAGTCTCTCCTCACATGTCAGACCTGCCATCCCAGGAATCAGCCTGGTAAATCTGTGCTGTATTCCTTCTACAGCAAGGACATCCTTCCCCAGGTAAGGATTTCAAAATTGCATGCAATATTCCAGATGTGGTCTCACAAACACTCTATACGATTGCAGCAAAACATCCCTATCCCTATACTCAAATCCTCTCGTGATGAAGGCAGCTCACATTTGCCTTCTTTACTGCCTGCTGTATGTGAACATTTGCTTTCAGCAAATGATGCATGAGGACTCCAACATCTCATTAAGTATCCACCTCTCTCAATTTACAACCATTCAAATAATAATCTGTCTTCCTATTCTCTCCTCGGCCATGGTCCTCAGTGACTTGACCATGCTTTGTACCCTGCTACTCATGGTTATCATTTCCTGCCCAGGGGCTCCCATTGCAGTTGCTACCCTTGAAATGTTGGCCTACGTGCCATGTAATGCTGGCAGCATCTCCATCACCTGGTGGCTGGTTGGACTCCACCAAACAGCCTTGCAGTTGCCAAAATGTTTCTGATAGCCTCTCCTGCAATTCCCAGTTCTGCTTTTGCATCTCCAGAGGTTTCTGAAGAACCGATTGTGGTGACTTAACACCTTGTGGGGGCCAGCTTTCTCCTTGGCTACCGCAGACCTCCGACTGCCTGATCACTCGGATGTAAAAACCACAACGTGATGTACTTCTACGGCTGTGTTAGGTGCATCTGTAAGTGACCCAGAAACCCGTCGCTAACTTATCCCATAGAAGTGACTCTGTCTGCACTGATGGATCTGTGTTGAAAGCTCTGGGCTTGCCTCAGATGCTTCCCCTGGGGCATGCCTCAGACATTTCTCCAGGGCTTGCCTCGGACGCCCCTCCTGGGGTCCGCCTGACATGTTGCCCTAGAGCCTGCCTCGGATACCGCTCTGGGCCCACCTCGGACACTATCCCGGGATCCACTTTGGATGCCGCCCTGGAACTCACCTCGGACACCGTCCCAGGGCCCTCCTCAGACGCCATCCCAGTGCCTGCCTTGGACGCAGCTCCAGGGCCCACCTCTGAGAGATTGTTGGGCATTGCAGTGGGGGGAGGGTCAACAAGCCCTCATGGCCTTCCTCAGCATGGCCACGTCTTGCAAAGAAGGATCCATGGTTCAATGTAAGGGAGGGATAAGCTTGCAAATTACTTGAGAAAAATCATATGAATTAAGGTTTTGTGGCTCCTCGTTGCCATGAAGAACATTTACTTTGCTGTCTATCTTGCCTCTGTTCTTGCCTTCCCCAAAATCTCCAATGCTTACTACGCGAGGAGATGGGGTGAGGAGAAGCAGTTCAGGAATCCACCTCCAGTCTTCTCCTGCTCCTTCCTATTATGTGCCATGTTCTCCTATGGGGACAGAAGGGAGGATTGAATGCCTGATAGACCAGACCAATGCATCACTCAATGACCATCTGGGTCTCAGCCTCTGTCTCAGACCTCCACACTGGCATCATCAACTATGACCTCAGCAGATAGCTCTTGCCTCGCATATACCATCCCTTGAGTAGTCCTCAAAAAGCACAGGGATATCCACACACCCCAAGATGATGGTTAGAAACCCAGGGGTCGAGCTGGCAATGTCGCCGGGGAAGTAATAAAGAAATATAGAAACTAGCAGCATGAGTTGGCTATTGGGTCCTTTGAGTCAGCTTCGTCATTCATTTTGATCGTGGTTAGTCATCAGATCCAATATCCTGATTCCCGCTTCTCCACCACCCCACCATCCCACACTTCTTCCTCCCACCTTCAAGTCCCCAATATCCCTTGATCCTTTAGCCTCACTTTAGCAGTCAGTCCTCCGTGCACTGGCATGGGAGACTGGCATCCAATGCTGCACAAAACTGGCATTGATCACATTGTTTGACAACCCTTTCTATATCAGCATCAATGTGAGGCCACCAAAAATAGCTTCTTCTTCCATTTTCATCTTCAACATGCCTAGGTGGGCACTGTGCTATTCTTCCAGCAATAACTCTCTTCGTTGTATGGGGATGATCACTCTTGCTCCTCACAGAATCACCCCATCCTCACAACTAAGCTCAAGCTTCCTAAGCTGATCAGGCTTCATTTCCTCTGAAGGACACTCATTTTGCAATCCATGCAGTATCATATGTTTAATCTTCAATAACAGTAGGCCTCTATTAGACTAGTGCTTAATTTGTTGTGTTGTTACAGATAATAAGCCCAGAAAGTTTAAAGCCATTACAATCTCTCACAGGACTAGAGGGGGTAGTATGATTTTGTGTAATGGGAGACAACGTGAGGTATCAGCATTGGCTATGTGAGTCCGTGGCCAAAATTGGAAGGTATATTTATAAGCTGACAAGAATAGTGTCCATTGCAGTTACTGTTGACGTTTCTGCCTCCTTCTTAAAAGTCAACTTAGACTTAGCCAAATTTCCTTTCTATGGCTGCATTAGTTACTTGATATACAAATCGATCTCATAACATGTTTTTTAAAGTTGACCCAAAGTTGCAATGTTCTGCTTTCATCTTGCTTTGGAAGTTGCAATAGTCTGCCCCAGGGTCCTCTCTGTTGAGTTAAACTTATCTTTGCAGTGTTACTCAGGCTTTAGGGATGTAATGCCCCTTTGCTAGCTCAATGAGATCTGCAAATGTCTTTTTGTTGGGAGCACCAGGGATGTTAAAATTTGGATCAAGTTATACGCTTGGGCCCGTATGCAGTAACTAAAATAACTTACTTCATAATCATCCCCTCTATTCCATTATCCCTGAAAAAATACTCCAAATGTTCCATCAAAGTCACATCAAAGTATTCTAGCTTCACAAAGAAGCTAATCTGCTTCCTCCTTTTTGGACTTGGATTAATCTGATTCACTCTGCAGTTTTTGCAACTACATTGGCATTGAATTCCTTGCTGTAAGCATAGTCACTCTGATCTACCTTGCAAGGACTGACAACCACCAGTTAGTATACAGAACTATAACAGTTGATTTACAAGCAGATACAGAGCACTTTCATTATGTTAACTGGAAGACTGGCTAGGGCTACTGGGGGAACTTTAAACTAGAAAAGCTGGGGGTGGGAATATTGATGAGACAATGAATAAGGAGGTTAGCTCCCAGGTAGGGAAGGACTGTAGGCACTCTGAGAGGGGGGTTAGGCGGGTGGTGGAAAAGGGAAATATCCTGACTGAGAGGCTGAGATGTGTCTATTTTAATGCCAGGAGTGTAGTAAATAGGGTACATAGAACATAGAACATTACAGCACAGAACAGGCCCTTCGGCCTTCGATGTTGTGCCGACCAATATAAAAAGCAATGTCCCTCCAAACTAAACCATTCCCTTCTCTTCCATATACTTATCAACTAACCTCTTAAACGCCACCAAACTTGGCGCATCTACAACTGCTGCAGGCAGGGCATTCCACTCCCGAACCACCCTTGGGTAAAGAACCTGCCTCTGATATCCGTCCTATAACTATCACCCCTTAATTTAAAGCTGTGTCCCCTCGTGCTAGCTTTCTCCATCCTAGGAAAAAGGCTATCACTGTCCACCCTATCTAAACCTCTAATCATCTTATATGTTTCGATTAGGTCCCTTCTTAGCCGCCTCCTTTCTAACGAAAACAACCTCAAATCCCTCAGCCTCTCTTCATAAGACCTGCCCTCCATACCAGGCAACATCCTGGTAAACCTCCTCTGTACCCTCTCCAAAGTCTCCACATCTTTCTTATAATGCGGGGACCAGAACTGCACACAATACTCCAAGTGCGGCCGCACTAGAGTTTTGTACAGTTGCAACATGACGTTGCGGCTCCGACATTCAATCCCCCTACCAATAAAAGCTAAGACTCCATATGCCTTCTTAACAACCTTATCGACTTGACTGCCTACTTTCAGGGATCTATGCACATATACACCAAGATCCCTCTGTTCATCAACACTATTAAGAATCCTACCATTAGCCTATACTCTACACATTTATTATTCCTGCCAAAGTGCATTACCTCACACTTTTCCACATTAAACTCCATTTGCCACCTCTCGGCCCAGCTCTGCAACTTGTCCAAGTCCCTCTGCAAACTATAACACCCCTCTTCACTATCTACCACTCCACCGACTTTAGTGTCATCTGCAAAATTACTAATCCATCCTTCAATACCCTCATCCAGATCATTTATAAAAATTACAAACAGCAGGGGCCCCAAAACAGACCCCCTGAGGTACACCACTTGTCACCAAACTCCAAGATGAATATCTCCCATCAACCACCACCCTCTGTCTTCTATCTGCTAGCCAATTCCTAACCCAATTAGCTAAATCACCCTCTATCCCATACATCTGCATTTTCTGCAGAAGTCTTCCAGGGGCCACCTTATCAAACGCCTTACTAAAGTCCATATATACCACATCAACCGCCTTACCCCCATCCACCTCTTTGGTCACTTTTTCAAAAAACTCAATGAGGTTAGTAAGGCACGACCTACCCTTCACAAAACCATGCTGACTATCCCCAATCAATTCATTTCTCTCTAAATAACTATAAATCCTATCCCTAATAATTCTCTCCAATACTTTGCCCACAACAGAAGTAAGACTCACTGGCCTATAATTCCCTGGAAGGTCTCTCTTCCCCTTCTTGAACAATGGGACCACATTTGCTATCCTCCAGTCCTCCAGAACCACACCCGTAACCAACGACGACCTGAAGATCAGAGCCAGAGGCTCTGCAATCTCCTCTCTTGCCTCCCAGAGAAAAGGTAGATGAGTTTAGGGCGTGGATTGCTGCTTGGGAGTGTGATGTGGTGGCCATTACGGAGACTTGGTTGTCTCAGGGACAGGAACTGGGTACTTCAGGTGCCGGGATTCAGATGCTTCAGGAGGGACAGAGTTGGGGGCAAAAGAGGTGGTGATGTGGCACTGTTGATCAGAGACAGTGTCATGGCTGCAGAGAAGGTGGAAGACGTGGAGGGAATGTCTACGGAGTCTCTGTGGGTGGAAGTTAGGAACAGCAAAGGGTCGATAACTTTGCTGGGTGTATTCTATAGGCTGCCCAATAGCGACAGGGAAGTTGAGGTGCAGATAGGGAAACAGATCCTAGACAGATGTAGAAATAACAGGGTTGTCGTGATGGGAGATTTCAATTTCCCAAACATCGACTGGAATATCCCAAGGGTGAGTGAGGGGTTTGGATGGTGTGGAGTTTGTTAGGTGTGTTCAGGAAGGTTTCCTGACACAGTACGTGGAAAAGCCTACGAGAAGAGAGGTTGTACTTGACCTGGTGCTTGCTAATGAGCCAGGACAGGTGTCAGATCTCACGGTAGGTGAGCATCTTGGGAATGGAGATCATAATTCTATCTCTTTCATGATAGTGATGGAAAGAGATAGGATCAGGCAGGCTAGGAAGGTGTTTGTCTGGAGTAAGGGGAAATATGAAAACATTAGGCAGGTAATTGGACGAATAAACTGGAAGGAGGCATTCTTGGGGAAGAGTACAGAAGGAAAGTGGCGGTTTTTCAAGGAATGTTTGTCTGGGGCACTGCAAGACAACGTTCTGAGGAGACAAGGAGGTTTTGGTAGGATGCGGGAACTGTGGTGCACGAAGGTTGTGGTGAACCTGGTTAGGAAGAAAAGAAAGGTGTATAAAAGGTTCAGAGAGCTAGGGGATGTTAGGGATCTAGGGGAGTATAAGGTGTGTAGAAGGGAACTTAAAAAGGAAATTAGGAGAGCCAGAAGGGGTCATGAGAAGGCCTTGGCAGGTGAGATTAAGGAGAATCCCAAGGCCTTCTACAAATATGTGAAAAGTAAAAGGATGAGAAGAGAAGGGATTGGGCCTATAAAAGGTGAAGGGGGAAAAGTCTGTATGAATCCAGAAGAAATGGCAGAGATGCTTAACGAGTACTTTGCCTCGGTATTCACGGTGGAAAGTGAACTGGGAGATTGCACTGCAGGTTTGAGGCAAACGGAAAAGATTGAGTATGTGGATGTTAGGAAAGAGGATGTGTTAGACCTGTTAAATTCTATCAAGATAGACAAGTCGCCGGGACCGGATGGGATGTACCCCAGGTTATTGTGGGAGGTGAGGGAAGTAGTTGCAGAGCCCCTGGAGATGATATTTGGGTTGTCCATGGAAACGGGAGAGGTTCCGGAGGATTGGAGGATTGCGGATGTGGTTCCTATCTTTAAGAAAGGGAACAGGGATAGTCCAGGAAATTACCGACCGGTGAGTCTGACTTCAGTGGTTGGTAAGCTGATGAAGAGGCTTCTGAGGGATAAGATATATGAACATTTGGAGAAGTTTAGACTGATCAGAAATAGTCAGCATGGTTTTGTCAAGGGCAGGTCATGCCTTACGAGCCTAGTTGAGTTCTTCAAAAATGTGACTGAACAAATTGACGAAGGAAGAGCGTACATGGACTTTAGCAAGGCATTTGATAAGGTCCCCCATGCAAGGCTTCTGGAGAAGGTGAGAGGGCATGGGATCCAAGGGGCTTTGGCCTTGTGGATCCAGAACTGGCTTGCCGGCAGAAGGCAGAGAGTGGTTGTGAATGGGTCTTGTTCTGCATGGAGGTCGGTAACCAGTGGAGTGCCCCAGGGATCTGTTCTGGGACCTCTGCTGTTTGTCATTTTCATAAATGACCTGGATGAGGAAGTGGAGGGATGGGTTAGCAAGTTCACCGACGATACGGAGATCGGTGGTGTTGTGGATGGTCTAGATGGATGTCAAAAGTTGCAGCGGGACATAGACAGGATGCAAGACTGGGCGGAGAAGTGGCAGATGGACTTCAACGCGGATAAATGTGTAGTGTCCATTTTGGCAGGAATAATGGGATGAAGGAGTACAATATAAGGGGTAAGAGTCTTAGCTGTGCTGTAGAGCAGAAGGATCTTGGGGTCCGGGTCCATAGGACTCTTAAATCGGCCTCGCAGGTGGAGGAAGTGGTCAAGAAGGTGTATGGTGTACTGGCCTTCATTAATTGAGGAATTGAGTTTAGAAGTCAGGAGGTAATGATGCAGCTTTATAAGACCCTTGTCAGACCCCACTTGGAGTATTGTGTGCAGTTCTGGTTGCCTCACTATAGGAAGGATGTAGAGGCTATTGAGAGAGTGCAGAGGAGATTTATAAGGATGCTGCCTGGATTGGGAGGCATGCCTTATGAAGATAGGTTGAGGGAGCTGGGTCTCTTTTCACTGGAGAGACGTAGGTTGAGAGGTGACCTGATAGAGGTTTATAAAATGTTGAGAGGAATAGATAGGGTGAACTCCCAGAGACTATTTCCCCAAGCTGAAATGGTCACTACAAAAGGACACAGGTTTAAGGTGCAGGGAAGCAAATACAGAGGAGATGTTAGGGGTAAGTTTTTCACTCAGAGGGTGGTGAGTGAATGGAATCAGCTGCAGTTGGAGGTGGTTGAGGCAAACTCACTGGGGTCTTTTAAATGACTTCTGGATGAGTATATGGAAACGAATGGGATAGGGGGTTATAGATAGGTCTGTGGATTGGCAGATATAGATGTGATCGGCACAACCCGTGGGCCGAAGGGTCTGTTTGTGCTGTATTGTTCTATGTTCTATGTTGTATGTTAACACTTTCAACTCTAGGACCTACTCTAGCTGCAAAACCCCATACTCTACACTGAAATCCCCATGTTCATTCTCTTTTGGGCAATGGGGTCATATGATCACCCCAATATATACCCTTAAAGGGGCCAGCTATTATAGTAAGCCAACAATTTACTTGCTTTGTCACCATGTTCATAATGTACCTGTATACAGATGATCTGGATTAGCCATGCTAAATTGCCCCTGATTGTCCCAAGGCCAGAAGGCCTTCTTCTACACTTTCAGGATTCTGTGAATCTATGATGTCATGGTTTAAACAGTATCTCCTCAGTTTGATATATAGATAAAGTATCAAAGTCAACATGTAAAAGGAGATACTCTCTACATATAGCTGAAGATGAATTAGTTAGTGGATATATATGTTTTCCAATTGAATAATGCATTCTGAAAGTCCAGATAAAAGCACTAGGCTAGCCTATCAATGCCAGAGTGTCAGGGCAGTGCATCATGGGCATTCTCTCAACACATGGTCTGAAAGGGGGGCTGAGCAGAGAATCTGAGGGGTGAGAGGGCCTGGTTTGAGGGCAGTCTGAGGGGAAAGGAGCCTGAGTAGGGGTGTCTGGATGGGGGGTGAGTGCCTGTATGGTGTGGAGAGAGCTACCTGTTATTTGTCAGTTTAGGGAGGATGCCCCTCTTTGGTGAGGCGTTGGTGATGCTTCCCTCATCAATGAGAGGTGGGGCACAGTTTTTTTGGGGGGGGGAATGGGGACCAGTCTCTGAGCATAGAGATTGGGCCACCCGATTAAAAAGGTTTGTTAAGAATGGGTCTGGCTACAGAGAATGCTCAAAATGATTTTATCCACAGATGGGTGAATCTCATCTAATAGATGCTGCCAATACCAGCAGGAAATACTCTTGTGTTTGCCTCATTAGGAGAGAACTCATTATCTCTGAATAGAGACTTGTGGGCTAGGTGTCTATTTTTCCAAATATATCAATTTTGTGCAATTCCAATGCTCCAGTAAACAGCTCCGCACTTTTAAAGGGTCCCCAAGCAGAATGATTTGTTCCTCTGCTAGCATGAGTAGCATCAGGACAGGTTGAGATTTCACATCTTGCTCCACAGGATCCTTTTGAAATCCTTTTTCAGGCATTTCTCAAATTTTTGTGAGAAATATAATGTGCACTAGCCCTCATACACAAAAAATATTTGCTGGGAGAGAGAAAAATAATAAAAGTATGTGAAAAATATTATGAATCTAGTCACTATTTCATGGAGCATGGGGAAACGCGTATTACACTATAATTGTGTCCCTTCCTTTCCAGGTAGCTCTTTCTGTGACAATGCCTTATTTCTGTTGATCCCATATCCAATGGCTGTAGCACCCTCATGTCTCCTACTCTGTGCAAGAAATTGAAATTATGAGCTTGATTATCACCTTGTTGCTCCTCATCTTTCCTAACTTTCTCATAATCACCTGGGGTAATGTTAGGTTCTAATGTTTGTTGCAGAATTGGGAATTCTGCTTGCAGTCATGTTTCCATTAATACTTCTGGTGGCACTGTTTGTTAGCAGTGAGATTCTGTAGTTTAGAAGGCTAAATTAAGATCTTCCTCCTTTTTCATTAATTCTTTGATTGTTCGAACTTTTCTTTGCCCACTGTTCGAGTGAGGATGCTTTAGTGAGCATGTCACATGTATGAAACCATACTGAAGCATACTGAGGACAATAAGGTGATAATCAAGCTCATAATTTCAACTTCATGCACAGAGTAGGAGACATGAGGGTGCTACAGCCTATGGATATGGGATCAACAGAAATAAAGCATTGTCACACAAAAAGCTACTCAGAAAGGAAGGAACGCAATAACAATGTAAAGTCATGTTTGCCCATGATCCATGAGGTAGTGACTAGATTCATAACATCCACAATATTCAGAATGCTATGTGCCATGAAGATTCTTTTTTATGATGTAAATACAAACTTTGGTTCTGTTTTCACAAAGGAGGACACAAATAACATACCAGAAATGTTGGGAAACACAGAGTTTAGTAAGAGGAAGGAACTGTGAGAAATCAGTAATAGTAGAGAAATGATATTGAGAAACTTGATGAGATTGATGGGTGATATATCCCAATGGTCTGATAATCTACATCCCAGAGTACTTAAGGAAATGGCCCAAGAAATAATAGGTACATTGGTGGTCATCTTCCAAGATTCTATAGATTCTGGAACAGTTCCAGCAGATTGGAGAATAACCTCACTATTTAAAAAGGGAGTCAGAGAGAAAACAGAGAATGATCGGCCATTCAGCCCAACATCAGCTGTAGGGAAAATGCTAGAATTGATTATCAAGGATTTTATAGCAGAGCGCTTGGAAAACAGTTATAGAATTGGACTGAGTCAGCATGGATTTATAAAAGGGAAATCCATCTACTAGAATTCTTCAAGGATGGGACAAATGGATGAGGGAGAACGAGTGGATGTAGTATATTTAGATTTTTAAAAGGCTTTGACAATAAGCCACGTAAGAGATTAGAACAAAGAACAGTGCAGCACAGAAATAGGCCATTTGGCCCACCAAGCCTGCACTGATCACATTGTCCTATCTAAACCAACCTCCTATATCCATCTGTTGCCTGCTTGTTCATGTGACTATCTAGATGAGTCTTAAATGTAGCTAACATATTTGCCTCAACTACCTCACTTGGCAGAGCATTCTGGGTCCCTATCACCCTCCAGGTAAAAAAAAAATCCAGCACATCTCCACTGAATCTTTCCTCCCTTACCTTGAATTTGTGCCCCTTGTAATTGTCATTTCTATCCTGGGAAAAAGCTTCCAAATGTTCAACTTATCTATGCTCTTCATAATTGTATAAACTCCTGTTAGGTCACCCCTCAGCCTCCATCTTTCCAGGAAATACAATCCCAGTTTATTCAATCTCTCCTCGTAGCTAATAACTTCCATACCAGGCAACATCAGGTAAACATTTTCTGTACTCCGCTCAAAGCCTCCACATCCTTCTGGTGGCAATCAGAACAGGATACAGTATTCAAAATATGACCTAACCAATATTTTATATAATGTAAAATAATTTGCCAACTTTTATACTTGACGCCCCAGCCAATGAAGGCAAGCATGCCATTGGCTTTCTTCACCACCTTTTCCACTTGTGCTGCCACTTTTGACAGTATGTGAATCTGTACTCCCAGATCCCTGTGTATCTATGCTACTGATGGTTCTGCCATTTACTTTTTAGCTCCCATCTGAATTGGACCTACAAAAATGCATCACCTTGCATTTCTCCAGATTAAATTCCATCTGCCATTTCTCCACCCAATTTTCCAGCCTATCTATATCCTCCTGTGTTCTCTGAAAATCTTCCTCACCATCTGCAACTCTGTTCCAAGTCGTTTATTATACATTAATATACATTAACAACAGAGGTCCCAACACTGGTCCCTGCGAACACGCTGCTTACAAACCTCCAATCAGAAAAGCACCATTAGTATATAAAATTAAAACACGTGGAATTGGAGGTAGAATATTGAGATGGATAGAAAATTAGTTGACTGAAAGGAAACAAAGTGTCTTTACTGAATGGCAGACAATGACTAACAGGGTAGTTAGTCACTGGGATCAGATCTGGGATCCCAATTATTCACAATATAAATTAATGTTTAAAGAGGGAACTAAACATAACATAAACTTTCAGATGACACAAACTGGGTGGGAGGGTGAGCTATGAGGAGGATGCAGAGATACTTCAGTGTGAATTAGACAGACTGGGTGAGTGGACATATGCATGCAGATGCAGTATAATGTGAATGAATGTGAGCTTATCCACTTTAGTAGAAAAATAAGAAGGTAAATTATTTTCTAAATGGCTATAAATTGAGAGAGGAGAATTTGCAATGAACACAGAATCAAAGTGCAGTAGACGCCCTTTAGTCCATCAAGTCTGCAACGACTAGTGAGCCTGCGCGTGCCAGTGAGAGAGAGACTGCAGCCAGAATGAGATTTCAGCCAGAGTGAAGGCATCATGAATTTGGAGCTGAGTGGGAATTTGGTGCCAAGGGGAAACGGGTGCTCACCTCCGAGGGAAGCGGAACTGCGAAAGAGACACAAGCGCAAGCGATAGGTAAAAGGAAACCGAACTATGCCGTCACAGACAGCAGGTAAGTGATTGGTTGGTGACTGGTAAATAGTTTTTTTTCTTTTCTTTTTGCTCTTGGACTTGTAGTTGTTGTTGTTATTGTACATTACAATAACAACAAATTGTGTTTCCAGGTAATTTCTGTCATTTATAGTTTGTAAAGATTATATTTGGTAATAACAAGGAGCAGGAAAGAAGGGCTTGAGAGAATTGAACATAGAACATAGAAAATACAGCATAAGCAGGCCCTCTGGCCCACAAATTAAGCTGATCATATCCCTACCTATTAGGCCTATCTATAACCCTCAATCCCATTAAATCCCATGTACTCATCCAGAAGTCTCTTAAAAGACCCTAGTGAGTTCGCCTCCACCACCACCAAGAGGAGCTAATTCCACTCACTCACCACCTTCTGAGTGAAAAGCTTACCCCTGACATCTCCTGTGTAAATTGGATTTAATTTGAAACAAAACATCTTTCAAAAGTTTAATTTAAAGGGGTATTCATGACAGCTGAGTTCCAAGTTTTGGTTTGGTCCTCTGATTCCACGTGGCAGGCTGGGGACAGTTCCAGTCCCCTGGGTCAGCATGTGTTCAGGAACTGTTTCCAGCTACAGCTCCTGGAACCTCGAGTTTCAGAGCTGGAGCAGCAGCTGGAGACACTGTGGAGCATCTGCGAGTCAGAGAGTATCTTGAATATCACATACAAGGAGGAGTGTGAATAGGTAGAGTTAAGAAATACTAAGAGGCAAAAAAACATTACTGGGTGTCATGCATAGACTTCCAAACTGCAGTGGTGATGTTGAGAATAGCATTAAAAACGAAATTAGAGATGCGTGCGATAAGGGAATATTGGTGATCATGGGTGATTTTAATCTGCATATAAATTAGGCAAATCAAATTAGCCACGATGTTGCAGAGAAAGAATTCCTGGAGTGTATATGGGATGGTTTTCTTGACCAATATTTGGATAACCAACTAAAGAACAAGCCATCTTAGACTGGGTACTATGTAATAACAAGGGAATCATTGCCAATCTAACTGTACAAGACCCCTTGGGAATGAGCAACCATTACATGACAGAATTTTTTATCAACGTGGAGAATGAAGTAGTTGATTCAGAGACTAGGATGCTGAATCTTAATAAAGCAACCTATAAGGATATGAGATGTGAGTTGGCCTTGACAGATGGGGAGAGTTACTTAAAAGGGTTACAGTGGATAGGCAATGGCAAACATTCTAGAAGACAGTAAGAAGTCTGACAACGCCAGTTTTAAATCCAACCGATTTATTTGATAGTAAACTCGCAAGCTTTCAACTCTATGGCTTTCGTCAGGCGAATGAGGTGTTCTGGTCTCCAAGAGCACACGTACCAGCACAGACTGTTCACAGATTACTGATTAGAGTGAGAATCTTTACACCTAACCTGCTATTCAAGTCTTAAAGTGGCTAACAATGTGAGTGGAAGGAGCACTGAGCACAGGTTAAAGAATGTGTATTGTCTCCAGACAGCAATAAGTGAGGTTTTTTGCTAACCCGGGCAAGTCATGGGGGTTACAGATAGTGTGACATGAAGCCAAGATCCCTGTTAAGACTGTCCTCATGTGTGCGGAACTTGGCTATTAGTCTCTGCTCAGCGCTCTGCGCTGTCATGTGTCGTGAAAGGGCCCCTTGAAGAACGTTCCAGAACGCAAGAACTACAACTACAACTGTTTATTCCTGTCTGACATAAAAGCAAATTAGGTAAGAGGGTCAATCCATGACTTACAAAGGAAATTAGAGAGTATAACAACATAAGAACTAGGAGCAGGAGTAGGCCATCTGGCCCCTTGAGCCTACTCTGCCATTCAATAAGATCATGGCTGATCTTTCTGTAGACTCAGCTCAATTTACCCACCCACTCACCATAACCTTTAATTTCTTTACTGTCCAAAAATTTATGTATCCTTACCTTAAAAACATTCAATGAGGTAGCCTCGACTGCTTCACTGGGCAGAGAATTCCATGGATTCACAACCCTTTGTGTGAAAAAGTTCCTCCTCAACCCAATCCTAAATCTGCTTCCCCTTATTTTGAGGATATGCTCCCTAGTTCTAGTTTCACGCACCAGTGGAAACAATTTTCCTGCTTCTATCTTATCCATTCCCTTCATAATCTTATATGTTTCTATCAGATGTCCCCATATTCTTCTGAATTCCAATGAGTATAGCCCCAGTCTACTCAGTCTCTCCTCCTAACCAACACTCTTAACTCCGGCATCAACCTAGTGAATCTCCTCTGCACCCCATCCAGTGCCAGTATATAAAAAAAAGGTATATAAAAGGTTCAGAGAGCTAGGGGATGTTAGGGATCTAGAGGAGTATAAGGTGTGTAGAAGGGAGCTTAAAAAGGAAATTAGGAGAGCCAGAAGGGGTCATGAGAAGGCCTTGGCAGGGAAGATTAAGGAGAATCCCAAGGCCTTCTACAAATATGTGAAAAGTAAAAGAATGAGAAGAGAAGGGATGGGGCCTATAAAAGGTGAAGGGGGAAAAGTCTGTGTGAATCCGGAAGAAATGGCAGAGGTGCTTAACGAGTACTTTGCCTCGATATTTACAGTGGAAAGTGAACTGGGAGATTGCACTGCAGGTTTGCGGCATACGGAAAAGATTGAGTATGTGGATGTTAGGAAAGAGGATGTGTTAGACATGTTAAATTCTATCAAGATAGACAAGTCGCCGGGACCAGATGGGATGTACCCCAGGTTATTGTGGGAGGTGAGGGAAGTGGTTGCAGAACCCCTGGCGATGATTTTTGCGTCGTCCATGGAAACGGGAGAGGTTCTGGAGGATTGGAGGATTGCGGATGTGGTTCCTATCTTTAAGAAAGGGAACAGGGATAGTCCAGGAAATTACCGACCGGTGAGTTTGACTTCAGTGGTTGGTAAGCTGATGGAGAGGCTTCTGAGGGATAAGATATATGAACATTTGGAGAAGTTTGGACTGATTAGAAATAGTCAGCATGGTTTTGTCAAGGGCAGGTCATGCCTTACGAGCCTAGTTGAGTTCCTCGAAAATGTGACTGAACACATTGACGAAGGAAGGGCGGTGGACGTAATGTACATGGACTTTAGTAAGGCGTTTGATAAGATCCCCCATGCAAGGCTTCTGGAGAAGGTGAGAGGGCATGGGATCCAAGGGGCTTTGGCCTCGTGGATCCAGAACTGGCTTGCCGGCAGAAGGCAGAGAGTGGTTGTGGATGGGTCTTGTTCTGCATGGAGGTCGGTAACCAGTGGAGTGCCCCAGGGATCTGTTCTGGGACCCCTGCTGTTTGTCATTTTCATAAATGACCTGGATGAGGAAGTGGAGGGATGGGTTAGCAAGTTCGCCGACAATACAAAGATCGGTGGTGTTGTGGATGGTCTGGATGGATGCCAAAAGTTGCAGCGGGACATAGACAGGATGCAAGACTGGAGAAGTGACAGATGGACTTCAATGCAGATAAATGTGTAGTGGTCCATTTGGCAGGAGTAATGGGATGAAGGAGTACAATATAAGGGGTAGGAGTCTTAGCTGTGTTGTAGAGCAGAAGGATCTCAGGGTCCGGGTCCATAGGAATCTTAAATCGACCTCGCAGGTGGAGGAAGTGGTCAAGAAGGCGTACAGTGTACTGGCCTTCATTAATCGAGGAATAGAGTTTAGGAGTCAGGAGGTAATGATGCAGCTCTATAAGACTCTTGACAGACCCCAGTTAGAACATAGAACATTACAGTGCAGAACAGGCCCTTCGGCCTTCGATGTTGCGCCGACCATTATAAAAAGCAATGACCCTCCAAACTAAACCACTCCCTTCTCTTCCAAAAACTTATCAACTAACCTCTTAAATGACACCAAACTTGGCACATCTACAACTGCCGCAGGCAGGGCATTCCACTCCCTAACCACCCTCTGGGTAAAGAACCTACCTCTGATAGTTGGAGTATTGTGCGCCGTTCTGGTCGCCTCATTATAGGAAGGATGTGGATGCTATTGAGAGGGTTCAGAGGAGATTTACAAGGATGCTGCCTGGATTGGGAGGCAGGCCTTATGAAGATAGGTTGAGGGAGCTGGGACTCTTCTCACTGGAGAGACGTAGGTTGAGAGGTGACCTGATAGAGGTTTATAAAATGTTGAGAGGGATAGATAGGGTGGACTCTCAGAGACTATTTCCCCGAGCGGAAATGGTCACTATGAGAGGACACAGATTTAAGGTGCAGGGAAGCAAATACAAAGGAGATGTCAGGGGTAGGTTTTTCACTCAGAGGGTGGTGAGTGAATGGAACCGACTGCCGTCGGAGGTTGTTGAGGCGAACTCACTGGGGTCTTTTAAGAGACTTCTGGATGAGTATATGGAAAAGAATAGGATAGGGGGTTATAGATAGGTCTGTGGATTGGTAGATGTGATCGGCGCAACTCGTGGGCCGAAGGGCCTGTTTGTGCTGTATTGTTCTATGTTCTATGTTCTATGTATCCTTTGTCAAGTAAGGAGACTAAAACTATACACAGTACTCCAGTATCCGATCTAAAGAAAAAGCATATAGATTGGCCAAGAAAAATAATAGGTCAGAGGATTGGGAGCAGTTTAGAATTCAGCAAGAAGGACCAAGGGATTGATTAAGAAGAGGAAAATACAGTACGGAAGTAAGCTTGCAGGGAACATAAGGACTGACACTAAGAGTTTCTATAGACACGGGAAGCGAAAGACATTGATGAAAACAAATGTAGGTCCCCTACAGACAGAATGCGGAAATGTATGATAGAGGAAAAAGAAATGGCTGGGAACTGAATACAGCTTTGATAAGGGGTCACCTGGACTCGAAACGTCAGCTCTTTTCTCTCAAAGAACAAAGAAAATTACAGCACAGTAACAGTCCCTTTGGCCCTCCAAGCTTACACTGACCATGCTGTCCAACTTAACTAAAACCTCCTACCTTTCAGGGGACCATATCCCTCCAATCCCATACTTGTCAAGATGCCCTGTAATCCACTTCCACTGCTTACCCCGGCAACGAGTTTCAGGCACCCACTACTCTCTGTGTAAAAAATCTACCTTGTACATCTCTTTTAAACCTTGCTCCTCACACCTTAAACCCATGTCTGCTAATAATTTACTCTTCCACTCTGGGAGAAAGCTTCTGACTCTGTCTATGCCTCTCATAATCCTGTAGACTTCTGTCAGGTTGCACTTCAACCTCTGTTGTTCCAGTGAGAACAAACCAAGTTTCTCCAACTTCTACTCATAGCTAATACTCTCCATACCAGGCAACATCCTGGTGAATCTTTTCTGTACCTTCTCCAAAATCTCAACGTCTTCTGGTAATGTGGCGACCAGAATTGAACACTATATTCCAAGTGTGGCCTAACTAAGGTTCTATAAAGCTGCAACATGACTGCTAATTTTTAAATCCAATACCCCAGTGGATGAAGGCAAGCATGCCATATGCCTTCTTCACTACCTTCTCCAGCTGCATTGCCACTTCCAGTGACCTGTGTACCTATTCAGTCAGCTCACTCTGCCTATCAATACTCCTAAGGGTTCTGCCACTTGCTGTGTATTTCCTATCTGCATTAGACCTTCCAAAATGCAGTACCTCACATTTGTCTGAATTAAATTCCACCTGCTATCTCTCCACCCAAGTTTCCAACTGATCAAAATTATGCTGTATCCTCTAATGGTCCTCATCACTATTCACAAATCCACCACCCTTCGCATCGTCCGCAAAACTAACTAATCAAACCAGAATTCACCAACCTTCGGGCACAGCACAACAATGAGAATGTCATGAGTGAACATCTGATGCAATGGTCATGTCAGGGGTCTCGTAATCCTTTGAAGATCTCAGGTGGTTGGGGGCATGGTTGGGCAGTTAACATTGATCAATGCCCAAATGATGCCCAGCAGTGACCACCAGGTATGTTGGGCACAGGCAATCTATCAGGGCATTGACAAGATGATGGTGCCTGATTGGGAGCCATGATGGGAAGATATGCGTTGGAGGGGTGACTGATAGGGAGTGTTGTGCTGGGATGGATTATGAAGGCTGTCTTAATGGTGGAGCGCATCAGTCAGAGGGACCTATGTCAGAAGAAGCCTGATGCCAGCGACCTGTGTCAGGGAGTGGGTGGCGGGAGATGCCACCAAGGGGGTAGGTGAGTTCAGGCCGCCCCTGCATAATGGCGTCAGAGCATTCAGAAGTCAGGCTTCTGGTATTTTGAGGTCCCACCCCAGTACTGCTGCAAAGCTTTCAAAAAAAGTGACTGAGTGTTGGAGGGATGTGGTGTGGCACATGCCTGCTTTATTCTCACTCTCATGACACTTGGGCTAACATTCTCCTGCTCCGCCCATCACAGGAATTATAGCAGGCGAGACAGAAAGTTCAGCAGGCCATTGAAAGATCCATTGAAATCAGGTGAAAATGACCAATTTGGGGTGCATGTGGCCAGACAAACCCACCCTTCAAAATTTTTGGGGGGAAAATGATGTGTTACTTTTTGGTATTGTGTTCACAAAATTGATAGACTAATACAGTATTTATCTGGCTAAAATTGTATCAGCATCCAGATTATTAGTCAACCAGCATAATGAGTGGATGTAATATCTCATTGGCAAACGGTCTTTTCTGTCCAGCTCATTGAAAGTTTTCACTCAAAATATAGTGCTTTCACATTTGGTAAGTTTGTATTGTCTCAGTTATTTTTTATGCTTAGATAAAATAAACTTGGAATGAAAACAAAAGGCTGAGAAGAGGCGAAAGAAATTTTCACCTGAGATGAGGAAAATACCACTCTTGTTAACGCTTTTATCATCCACCCTCTTCTGCATTTTGGAGTTTGTGCATGACCTTCAATTTCCTCTGTCTTGTATGCTTAGACACTGTCTAAACATGAGCAATAACACCTTTAATGTAATTGTACTTTGTGTATTTCAGGTGATGGTTAAAAATAGGCATAGATTTTACTTGGTTTGCAAATTGGTTCCCACCTCTGGTTGGCAGGATATTCACTCATCTGGATGACGTTTCTGGTCACACTAGGCTGCTGCCATTCTTTGTATTCTGATTGTGGATAGACATTAATATCAATGGACGGTAGGCCTATCTCGGTATAGAAATGGTGGTAGCCTGTATCCTGCCAATAATTTGTGCTATTTTCTTTAAAAGTTGCCTACTTCAAACGTCTGCAATTTGTAGCTTAATGAAATATTGCACAGGCTTTGTAACAAATACGAACTAATATATTCTCCACATCCCACTGCTGATACCAGGACAACATCAGGGGCTAGTAATTATTCCCAAAAAATGCATAATGATAAATTGAGGGAAATATGTTTGAGGTTAAATTCTTGTAACTTATATTTTTTTAAACAATATATGGTAACAATCGCTTACTTTGACTGCCAAAATCTGAGCTCAGTATATCTGTTCATCTGCTGCTTATAGCACTGAAATTCATGAATAGTTTCATGCCTCCTAGTTTCAGTGGCTGTGAGTTATTATGGTGTATCATAAAATCCATTTGCAAAAGAAGTCCAACTTCCTCACACACTGTTTATTGCATCAAGAGATAACAGTCTGAAGACAGCCCTGCTGCTACTGCATGCAGGCTTTCTCTACTTTCTGTACTTGGCATGCTGGAGTACAGTAACTTCTATTGTTATCTCCTTTATTTTTAGTGAATTATTATCCTCAAGGAAAATTCTGATGTAAATAATCCAGATATTCAAGCCAGCAGAATTTTCTGGTCTTGTTGCAGTGAACGGAGATCCAGCAAAGCGCCAAATTCTTCATCCTGGTTTGCAGCAGCAACAAGGTATGAACGGCCAGAAAATTTCCAATTTTACTTATTTTTATGAATATTAACATGTTATAGATGGAGCAATCTGTTTGTAAATGTTGGCCATTCCTGAGCAGAATTCTTGAGAAAATTTCAGCCTGAATCAAAGGTGCAATTTCATACAAATTGGGGCAGTTCTTTTTGTGCCAACCAAATGAGCTAAATCAAACAAACTCAGGGACAAAACAAGAAGGACAGCCCCCAAAAAGAAGGGGACCGCCCGAACCAAAAGACAATGCAAAAAGGAAACTTAAAACATTAAATCAAAATGTGATTAAAGAGCTCACTAATACACCTCAGTCCCCGCAGTGCCCAAAGGGCATGGAAGGTCTTGATAGTGCCCTCAGATACCGCTTGTTCTATCTCTAGGGACATCTGGCCATGAATGGAATTGTGGTAAAAGACAGACAGTTGGGAAGACGACTCCCATCAGTCACCCACTGTCTGGACTTGTTCATGGCAAGCTTGGCCAGGCCCAAGAGCAGTTTCACAAGGAAGTCCTCCACCTTCCCTGACTCTCTCTGCACCGAGTGACAAATTGGGACATGATACAAAGAAGTAATACATTTGTGGTTAGGTTAACAAATGATGTGACATTGATGTGACTTGAGTCACATTTCTCCTTGACAACATGATTTTGAACTGAAGTGAGATCCTAATACACAAAATGTGTTATTCCATTTATAACATACCACAAAAAAAACTAACTATGGCTGTTCTCATTGTATGGGTGAATTTATTCACACAACCACAATTCAACTCTCTGTTGCTGCTACTGATGGAAAGACAGCTGATGCGTCTCAAACTATTGCTATTGTAAAGACTGGCACTGGCTGGAATTTCTACAATAACATACATCCTTCATATACTGCAAATGTCAATGAATTATTCAAGCTTTGACCTTACAATGTTTTGATAATGTCTGAAACCCAGGACGTGTCTGGTTATGTATTTATTTGTTAACTTTTTCTTTTCACTCGGTGTTAACAGAAAAAAAACTATTAGAACAAAAAACAAAGAATATTACAGCACAGAAACAGGCCCTTTGTCCCTCCAAGCCTCCACCAACCATGCTCCCTGACTTAACCAAAATTGCCTATGCTTCCTGTCTCATTCATGTACTTGTCAAGATGCCCCTTAAAAATCACTGCCATATCCACTTCCACTACCTGCCCCGGCAATGAGTCCCAGGCACCCATACTCTCTATGTAAAAAAAATCTGCCCTGTACATCTCTTTTAAAACTTGCCCCTCGCATCTTAAACCTATGCCCCCTAGTAATTGACTCTTCCACCCTAGGATAAAGCTTTTGATTATCCATTCTGTCCATCCTCTCATAATCTTATAGACTTCTATCAGGCCGCCCCTCAATCGCAGCTGCTCCAGTGAGAACAAGCCAGGTTTCTCCAATCTCTCCTCATAGCTAATGCTCTCCATACCAGGCAACATCCTGATAAATCTTTTTTGTACCCTCCCCAAAGCCTCCACATCCTTCTGGTAGTGTGGTGACCAGAATTGAGCACTATATTCCAAGTGCGGCCTAATTAAGGTTCTACAAAGCTGCAACATGCCTTGCCAATTTTTAAACTCAATACTGACGAAGGCAAGCATGCCGTATGCCTTCTTGACTACCATCTCCACCTGCACTGCCACTTGCAGTGACCTGTGTACATGTACATCCAGATCCCTTTGCCTATCAATACTCCTAAAGATTCTACCATTTATTATATATTTCATATCTGTATAAATCTTCCAAAATACATTACCTCACATTTGCTCAGATTAAACTCCGTCTGCCATCTCTCCACCCAGGTCTCCAACTGATCTATATCCTGCTGTATCCTCTGATGGACCTCATCACTATCTGCAAATCCACCAACCTGTGTGTCATCTGCAAACTTACTAATCAATCCAGTTACATTTTCCTCCAATTCATTTATATATATTACAGACACCAAAGGTCCCAGCACTGATCCCTGAGGAACACCTCTTGTCACAGCCCTCCATTCAGAAACTACTGTTGCTATTAGTAACATTTTTGGTCCTATTTTTCATTTTAACTAATCTCATCCTTGAAATTCAGCAAGAAAATAACTATACCACTTTATTTTTCTGTCCCCCCTCATTACTGTTTTAAATTGATTTGATTTATATTCAAATTCAATTTGAAACTTCTGTAAGTGATCATAAACAATTACATTTTCATGCTTTTAGCAGCATCAAACTTCGTTCCTAAAACATAAGTAATATATTTTATTGGCAAAATCGTACTAAAAAATGGCAGTATCTCTCTAAATCTTATGACTGTCAAAAAATATCAAGGCTGCATGTTTCACACCATCGTATGGTGAGGGGAACCTAAAGACACGAGCAAAATCGGGTTGCTGATAGCTGGGGCACCATGTTTAAAGGGCACCCTGATCAGAGGCTTCACCCTTCCCACCCTGCACCCTTCCAACATTCCATCCCAAAATCATTGGCCCCTTTCTCACCACCCCATTCCTCACAATCAAGGGGCACTGCCCAGCCATGCCCCCGACAACCCATGATAGTGAGGGGACTCATCAAGACATTAAAATTATTTAATGCATATTGATTTCACCAGCAGAATGGGGCTGGTAACATAATGAGAGACGAAAAAGTGGGTAAAACTTGATTTTTTACCTCTTACTTGATCTTACCATTTCACCACACCGATCGACTCTTGATGAGCCAGTAAGATCGCCTCCGTAGAATTTTTTTCCTAAGATTGTGCCTAAGTGCTGAATGAGTGGAAAAACAGGAGTCAATGGAACGGTTTGTTTCAGCAAGTGGCACGTTACAATCTTACAGAGGAAGAGTAACGATGACTCGCTGTGAGAAAAGCTGTGATGCTCCCCAGAATCTGATGAAGTCTGACTCCTGTCTTTCTAACATCAGCCTCCTGACCTTCCACCTCATGCCTGATTAAGGGATGGGAGCACTTTCCTTTGACCCACAGTAAGAGAAGGAGGGGAGTAAACAATGTTATGATGTCATGGGCTCATGGACTAGCGAAGCTGAAAAGGTTGACTGAGATTGTGGCCTCATGGGCTCTCACATGTGTGTGAGGCTAGAGGGCCTGTGGAAGGTTCAAATGTTAGAGAGGAAAGTAACCTTAGAACAACAAAATAGCCTCAATGAGATTCTCACAGGAATGGAGCCCCTGGGTACAAGACTGTCCAAAATGATTCGAGCTGTACACCATTAACAATGGTGAGCTACATATAAATAGATGGACACAAAGGCAGTCAGGCCAGGACATAAGAACATAAGAACTAGGAGCAGGAGTAGCCATCTGGCCCCTCAAGTCTGCTCTGCCATTCAATGGCTAATCTTTTCATGGACTCAGCTCCACTTAGCTGCCCACTCACCATAACTCTTAATTCCTTCACCATTCAACAATTTATCTATCTTTGCCTTAAAAACATTCAATGACCTAGCCTCAACTGCTTCACTGAACAGGGAATTCCACAGATTCACAACCCTTTGTGTGAAGAGGTTTCTCCTCAACTCAATCCTAAATCTGCTCCTCCTTATTTTGAGGCCAATGCCCCCTAGTTCTAGTTTCACCCACCAGTGGAAACTTCTATCTTATCTGTTCCCTTCATAATCTTTTGCTTCTATAAGATCTCCCCTCATTCTTCTGAATTCTAATGAGTATAACCCCAGTCTATTCAGTTTCTCCTCATTAGCCAACTTCTCAACTGCAGAATCAACTTAGTGAATCTCCTCTGCATTCCCTCCTGGTGCAAGTATATCCTTTCTTGTGTAAGGAGATCTAAACTCTACACAACACTCGAGGTGTGGCCTCACCAACACTTTATACAGCTGCAACATAACCTGGCTGTTTTTAAACTCCATCCCTCTAGCAATGAAAGACAAAATTCCATTTGCCTTCTGAATCACCTGTTGCACCTGCAAACCAACTCTTTGTCATTCTTGCACAAGAACACCCAGGTCTCTCTGACACTCCTGCCTTTTTGACTTGAGCCTACTGATCTCCCACTTCATGCCTGATTATGGGATGGGAGCAGCATGCTGCAACTTTTTATCATTTAAATAATAGTCCATTTTGCTGTTATTCCCACCAAAATGAATGATCTCACATTCACCAACATTGTACTCCACCTGCCAGATCCTCACCCACTCACTTAGACTATCTATACCCCTTTGCAGATTTTTAGCTTCCTCTGCAACTTTGCTCTATCACTCATCTTAGTGTCATCTGTGAATTTTGAACACTACACTCAGTCCCCAATTCTAAATCATCTATGTAAATTGTAAATAATTGCGGTTCCAACACTGATCCCTGAGGCACACCACTAGTCACTGATTGCCAGCTAGAAAAACAATGCACTCTTTGCTTTTGGTAATTATCCAATCCCCTATCCACATTAATATATTACCTGTAACACTGTGCTCCTTTATCTTTTAAAGCAGTCTTTGGTATGGCACCTTTTCAAATCTGGAAATCCAGATACACCACATCCACAGGTTCCCCATTGTCCACTGTGCATGTAATGTTATCAAAAATTCTATCAAATTAGTCAAACATGACCTGCCCTTCATGGATCCATGCTGCGTCTTACCAATGGGACAATTTATATCCAGATGTCTCGTTCCTGCCAGAATTGGGGATGTAGGGTGGTTTACCTCTCCCTCTAACTTTTGAACCTTCCAAAAATCCCAGCCTCACACACATGTGAGAATCCGTGAGGTCACAGTCTCAGGACAACATTGTCAGCTTCACCAGTCCATGAGCTGAGACGTCATAACGCTGTTCCCTCCCCCCCTTACTGTGGCCCAAAGAAAAGTGCTCCCATCCCATAATCAGGCAATGAGGTGCGAATTCAGGACCTGATGTCAGAAAGGAAGGAGTCAGACTTCATCAGATCCTGGGGATCACCACAGCTTTCCTCACAGTGAGTCATCATCACTCACCTCCTGTGAGGGTGTTTAAGGAAAGCAAGGGATCTGGAAAGAGGGGGGGGCGGTGTGGAAAAGGGTTTAGATGGGGCAATGTCTGAAGATAAGGTGGATCGGTGGTTTGCACTGCTAGTCAAAGAGCCTCCTATGTGCTGAATCCAGAGGCTATAAGGGCCTGCCGTTGTCTATCCTTCTCCTCTCGGCCATCCTCAGGGTGCTCCGTGACCCCCTTCCTGGTCTTCATCCTCCGATGAGGCCATATGTTCCTCATTCTCCTCCATCATGTCATCCCACTGCTATTCCAGGTTGTGAACATGATATGGAGATGCTGGCATTGGTTTAACCTGGTGTTGTGAGACTTCTTAATAGGTTGTGGAGGACATAGTATGCGATCACTATCTCCATAACCCTCTGGTAGTTGTACTGAAGAGACCCACCAGAGCAGTCCAGACAGTGGAATTGTATCTTCATAAAGTCAATGCACTACTCAATGACGTTCCTGGTGGCAGAGTAGGCATAATTATAATGGGTTTGGTTCTCAATCTTGGTGAACTGAACAGGCGTCATTGGCTATGAACTCAGCAGGTAACCTTTATCCCCATTACCCAATCACCAGTGATCTTTAAAGACGTCAGTATTCTCCAAGTGTGTCAGGAGGTAGGCATCATGCAAATGCCACCATGCAATTCTAGAATGGCTATTGCACAGAAAATGATCATTCAGCTTGCTGTGTCTGTGCTCTCTCTCTAAATTCATTTAGAGCCATTTCCCTGCCTTCTCTCTGCAGTCTTGCTAATTCTTCCTTCTGGATAATAATACAATCTCCTCTTGAACATCTTGATTAAATCTGCCTCTACCACACACACTCCAGGCCTTAACCATTCACTCTGTGCAAATGTTTTTCCTCACATTGGCATTGTTTTTTTTGTCATTTACCTTAAGTCTGTGCCATCTGATTCTTGATCCGTCCATAGAGGCTGGGAAATTGAGTATGATGTTGGCAAATATTTGATTGGCAGGGCCAGATAGGGTAGAGGTAGAGAGATTCTTCCCGCTTAGAAAGGATAGCAGAACTAGAGGGCACAACCTCAAAATAAGGGGGGGGACACCATTCAGATTGGAGTTGAGGAGGAACTTCTTCACTCAAAGGGTAGTGAATCTCTGGAATTCTCTGCCCATTGAAGTGGTGGAGGCTACCTCACTTAATATATTTAAGTCATGGGTAGATAGATTTCTGATAGACAAGGGAATTAAGGGTTATGGGGAGCAAGCAGGAAAGTGGAACTGATTCACTTCAGAAGAGCCATGATCTTATTGAATGGCGGGACAGCCTGGAAGGGGTGGATGGCCTTCTCCTGCTCCTATTTCTTATGTTCTTACGTTCTAGGGATGGCATCAAAAAGGCTACTTTCAGATCAGCCATGATTTTATTGCATGGCAGATCAGGCTGAATGCTCTGAATGGGCTCCTCCTGCTGTTATTTGTTCTGTTCTTATTTCTCCCTCTATCCAGTTCCTCATTCCATATTGTCCATATCATGACGACCCTTACACAAGAAGATATGCATTGGGAGTGCAAGGGTTCTCTCCAACATAGCCATACGCTCAGTATGAAAAGAATGGTAAAGACCCTGTGTAAACTGTTTAATTTGGTAGTCTTTTGTTACAATTTCCAATCCACCCAGCAATTTTACGCTCAAGACTTCGAATAATTGCATAAAATTTCATCTCAATCTTCTTTTCTCCAAAGAGAACAGTCCTGACTTTTCCAATCTATCTATATAAGTGAAGTTTTTCATATCTGGAACCATTGTTATGAGCCTTCTCTGCAACCTGTCTAATGTTTTCACATCCTTCCTAAAGTGTGGTTCCAGAACTGCATTCAAGATGAACTAGTGCTCTTTTCAGGTCTCTCATAACTTCCTTGCTCTTGTTCTCTATTGTTTAAGCATGGGGTGTTGTATTCTTTATTAACAGCCCAACAACCAGTTCATCCTATCTGCAGTACCTTTATAACGAATAAATGTAGATGTTCAAAGAAAATGAAAACAAAAAAACTTTGGGATGGCATGGTGTCACAGTGGTTAGCAGTGCTACCTCACAGCACAGGGTTCAATTCCATCCTTGAGTTTGCACATTTTCCTTGTATCTGCATAGATTTCTTCCGAGTGCTCCAATTTTTTCCTACAGCCCAAAGATGTGTAGGTTAGGTTAATTGGCCAAGTTAAATTGATCCTACTGTCAGGGGATTAGCAAAGTAAATATGTGAGTTTATGGGAATAGGGTTTGGGTTGGCTTGTGGTCAGTGCAGACTCAATGAACCAAATAGCTTCCTTCTACACTGTAGAGATCCTATGTTTCTATGAAAATTACTTTTTTTAAATGCTGTTGCAAGGTTTCTCCTGGGATGCTCACAGCGATGCCTGTGACATAAGTTTGCAATTCCTGTCGGGTCCAGATCAATCTTAGGGGATTGGGAAATCTCACAGGTGAGTTAGCATGGGAGATGGGTAGTCCAAGTCTTGGTCACAGGAATGTCGAAGATGCAATGGTGCTTAGACATGTTAGGTGAGTAGGTGCCCACCTCCATAAGGACAACCTGGCATGTAGAACAGGAGTTGGTGAAAAATTAAAATGCCAGGGTGAGACATTAAAGGACCAGGGAATTGAGTTGCCAACCATTATTAAATATATTCCTGGAAGATTATTTGCATGATTTTCTGCTTACACTCTTGTCATTAGCTGGCCAACACATCCAAATTGGTGACCCACTGTCTTTCTTTCTACGCCAATTGGAAAGCAAAAACTCTCATTATTCAAATGGATGATGCCTGACTGTCAGCTAAACAACTGCTTTTCTTGACATTTTTAATGTTTTTATAACTGTTAAAGCATGTCTTGGATATTAATTTCAAGCCTGAAAGGTTGGCAACCTAACAAAAGGAAGAATTGGGTGGGCTGGTTAGATTTAAGGTTCTTAGATACATTTGTTGAGCCCAGGGTCTATAACTGAATTTGTACTTAATTAAATTTTAATGTTACAAGAACACACCTGAATTGGAAGAAGAACACCACCACCTGGTGTTGAGAGGGTTGAAAAACATGTATACCAGTTAACATGCATAGCATTTTAGGTTTGATAGCCATGGCAAAGTCAGGACAAAGGAAATGTAGCCAACAGTAAGTGTGCTCCAGATGCATACTATACATAGATGGTTGTATGATCTAAGTAGAATTCTCATAATTGGTGGATCCTTGGATGCATGTGCCATTATAAATACATCTAATGCTGCATATTATATTAGCCTGCATAATAAAAGATGATTGTCATTCAGTTTGAACCAGTATTGCTGCCTATCAACTAGAATTAAATGCACAACATGATAATCCCTGAGAAATCTCAAAACCAGACAATTGGCTTCAGGAAAGTTGAATAAAAATTCACGAAATAATAAAATATACTTAATTAGTCTGGAATTGTCTTGTATAATAGAGATATGATCATGTTGAAATAATAAATTGCAGAGAATGACACTCAGAAACTGACCACTCCACATAATCATCTCCAGTTGAGCCTGCCCCTGTCCCCATTCTTTCTCCCCTAACTCTATCCACATAACTCTATTTTCTTCACCCTCATGTTCATGTCTAGCCTGCTCTTAAATATGAATGTATAACTCATCTCACTCACTGCCTGGAGTAGCAAATTCCACAATCCAATGGAATTTTTCCATCACCAATTTTCATTGGCAAGCCTGCTAAAAATACTCTGCAAGATTAATTTACTCTGCAGATTGGAAAGATGCTTTTGTTTACTTGAACCTATCAAATTTGGATCTTGTTTCTTCCCCATTTTTTGTTACTCCATTCCCAGTTCATTGTTATTTTGGACTAAACCACAAAATAGTTTATTGTAGAGTGTGATATCAAGATGAGGAAGCCTTGAATCACAAAGGTGGTTTATTGAACGATAATTATAACACTATACAAACAGATACATATTCAGTCCCATCAATTCCTGGGCTCACACTGAAGCTTTCCACCTACAGGAACCCATGCCCTAACACCCTGAGGTTCACACGCTCCTTACCAATAGGTCGCAGGAGGATTATGTGACCCACGAACAATCGTTCCTTAAAGGAGCCACAATATACAAAGAACAAAGAAAATTATAGCACAGGAACAGGCCTTTTAGCCTTCCAAATCTCACTGACTGTGCTGCTCAACTTAACTAAAATACCTTATCCTTCTGGGAACCGTATCTTTCCATTTCCATCCTATGCATGTATTTGTCAATACGCCCCTTAAAAATCACTATCGTATCTGTTTCCACTACTTCCCTGGCATGGGAGTTCAAGGCACTCACCATTCTCTATGTAAAAACCTGCTTTGTACATCTCCTTTAAACCTTGCCCCTTGCACCTTAAATCTATGCCCCTTCGTAATTGACTCTTCCATCCTGGGAAAAAGCTTCTGACTATCCAACCTGTCCATGTCTCTCATAACATTGTCGACTTCTATCAGGTTGCCCCTCAATCTCCGTCATTCCAGTGAGAACAAACCAAGTTTCACCCACCTTTCCTTATAGCTAAAGCCCTCCATGCCAGGCAACACCCTAGTAAATCTTTTCTGTACACTCTCCAAAGTCATCCACATCCTTCTGGGAGTGTGGCGACCAAAATTGTACACAATGTTCCAAATGAGGCCTAAATAAATCCATGTGGACAACATCCACTACCCTCCCCTCATCAATCATCTTTGACACTTCCTCAAAAAACTCGATCAAGTTAGTGAGGCATAATCTCCTCTTCACAAAAGCATGCTGTCTATCACTAATAAGTCCATTTGTTTCAAATATGAGTAAATCCTGTCCTTAAGAATCTTTTCCAATAATTTCCCTACCACTGATATAAGGCTCACTGTCTTATAATTTCATAGATTATTCCTGCTGCCCTTCTTAAGCAGTAGAACAACATTGGCTATTCTCCAGTTCTCTGGAATTTCACCTGTAGCCAATGCAGGTACAAAGATTTCTGTCAAGGCTCCAGCAATTTCTTCATTTACCTCCTTCAGTATTCAGGGATAAATCCCATGAAGCCCTGGGGACTTAACTACTTTAATGCTTTCTTAAACACCCAACACTTCATAGAACATAGAACATTACAGTGCAGAACAGGCCCTTCGGCCTTCGATGTTGTGCCGACCAAAATAAAAAGCAATGCCCCTCCAAACTAAACCATTCCCTTCTCTTCCATATACTTATCAATTAACCTCTTAAACGCCACCAAACTTGGCGCATCTACAACAAAATTCCTTTTTGATGTTGACATGAACGTGTGTATCTACACACCCGACCCTAGGCTCCTCATCTACCAAGTACTTTTTGCTGAATACTGAGACAAAGTATTAATTTAGTATCTTGCTGATTATTTCTGATTCCATGCGTAGATTCTCTCCACTATCCTTGATTGAACCAATCAAGACATTTTTTTGTTCTTTACATACGTATAAAATGCTCTTCGACTTTCCTTAATCATGTTTGCCAAGGAATTTTATGACCCCTTTTAGCCCTCCTAACTCCTTCCTGAAGTTCCATTCTACTTTCTTTATATTCTTCAAAGACTTGTTCTATGCTAAGCCTTTTAGACCTTGCGAATGCTTCCTTTATCTTTTTGACAAGGCTCATGCTATCGCTTGATATCCAGAGTTCCCAATACAACACATATACCCTTCATCCTCACAGGTATATGCTGGTCTGAATTCCAAACAACTGACATTTGAAAGACTCCCACATTCAATGCTGATATACCATTAAACAGCCTCTCTCAATCTACATCCTCCAGATCCTGCCTAATGTTGTTTCCCCAATTTAACATCTTCACCCAAGGACTACTCTTGTCCTTATCCACCCTTAAAACTTACGGAATCATGCTCCTTGTTCCTGAAATGCTCTCCGACTGAAACTTTGATCTGGCCGGGCTCATTCCCCAATACCAGGTCTAATATCACTCTTTCTTGAGTTGGGCTACATCCTGGATGCTCCTTAAAAATTCTGCCCCATCCAATCCCCTAGCAATGCGAGCCCCAGTCAAATAGGGAAAGTTAAGATCACCCACCAGAACAATCCTGTTGTTTTTGCATCTTTCCAAAATCTGTCCGCATATCTGTTCCCTTATGTTCCACTGACTGTTGGGAAGCATGTAATAAACCCCTAACATTGTGACTCAACATCACTGCTCCCTTCTATTCTGGTGCTCTACCCATATTGTCTTGCTGCCCCAACCCTCCAAGATGTCTTCCCACTGTACAGCTGTGATATTCTCCTTAACCAGTAATGCTACTTCCTCACCCCATTTTACACCTCTCTCTATCCTGTCTGATGCATTTAAATCCTGAAATGTTTAGCTGCCAATCCTATCCCTCTTTCAACCAAGTCTCTGTATAGCAACAACATTATAGTTCCAAGTACTAATCCAAGTTCTAAGATCTTGTTATACTCCTCATGATGAAACAAATACATTTCAGATCACCAGTCCCCCTGGGTTCATCAACTCTTCTCTGCCTGCTCTTCCTCTCAATCTTCCAGGTCTTAGTCTGTAGCTGTCCCTCGGTTATTTCTTCTGCTGACCTACTGTTCTGGTTACGGGTCCCCATACTAGTTTAAACCCTCCCAAGTGACTCTGTCTGCCAGGATATTGATGCCCTCCAATTTAAATGTAACCCATAGTAGTGATATTATCATGGCTGGTTAATATCAGGAAAATTTCAACTATTTTCAAAGTGGTGCCATTAGTAAACACCAATATAAAAGTAAATCAAAAACTGACAATGTTTTTGCAGAAATACAGCAATAACACAGTTTCAGCTTCTACAACGTTCACAATCTTACTTCAAATTGGATAGATTCAGCACATAAATCAGTATGGTAGATTGAGATGCTGTGAGAAATAGTAATTTCCTTTTTGATCTGATTTTTAACTAATCAATACATTTCAGAAGACCATAGCAGATCAATGTTTGCTTGCTCAAGATAGAAGAAATGGTTATTGAATCAGAATCTAGTGAACATTGCTATTTGGCTGAATCTTTGAAAACTTAAATTAAAATTCAATTTTTTTTTTGTCATTTGACTGCAATAGCTTTTCAATTCCCTAGAATTACATTGTCACGACAATTTTACAAGTAGGAATCAAACACTGTGCTCAATCTTAATAAGTCACCCTTCTAAGATAGTTGCAGCTATATGAAACCACATTTAAGATTATCTATTAATCCATGAATTTTTTGCACTTTCATATGTAACCTACTCTCCATGATGGAAAAATTCAAGGGGCACAAATCTGATATTACATTGTTTCATAGAAGTACAAACAAAGCATAACACAGAAACAGGTCATACAGTGCCCACTAGTCCATGTTAGTGGTTAGTCTCAACATGCATGAGCAAACAGTTCAAATCACATTGACTTGTATGCTTTCATCTCCCTTTCCTTTCCTCTTTCATCCACCTATTCAATCTAATTTTCAGTATGGTCATTATTATATCTCAAATACTGACACTGGAAGTAGATTCCACAGCTTCCAATTATTTCATGCTCTCCATAATAATTCTTACATTTAATTGTCTATCTGTGCTCACGTATTCTGGATCCCTCAGTTATGGGACCACAGAAATATCATAGCATGGAAGGGTTGTATTTAAATACCTGAAGCTAATGGAAACATTATTTTATTGAAAACGTATTATTAATTACCTGTATTTGTTCTCATCTAAGGTGTAAATTTTACATTTAGGACATGTCAGGTGAGGACAGTTGAATACAATGCACGCATTGTAACAAGTCGGGAGTCCCGGATGCTGCCAGATGACCACGTGTGCAGGAAGTGCTCCCAGCTGCAAAAACTAGAGTTCCATATTTTGGAGTTTGGGCAGCAGCTGGACACACTCTGGTGCATCGTAAGACTGAGAGTCACATGGATAGCACATAAAGAGAGGTGGTCACACAACAACTCAAGGGACTGGAGGAAGGAAGGGAATGACCATCAGACAGACCAGAAAGAACAGGCAGGTAATGCAGGAGTTTCTTTCTGTCTCACTCACTAATTGGTATTCCATTTTGGAAGCTGATGAGGATGCTGATATCTTGAAGGAATGCAGTCACTGTCAAGCTTCTGGCAACACATGAGAGAGGAAGAAGGAAGGAAGATCAATAGTGATAGTGGACTTTTTAGTCAGAGGAGGAGGAGACATTTGTGTGACCAAAGATGTGACTCCAGGGTTATCTCGCTGGTGCCAGAGTCAGGGAAATCACTGAATGGCTGCAGGGTGATGAAGGTGATAAGTTGCAGATTGTGGTATATGTTGGTACTGAAGTGTTAAAAGATAAAAGACATCTCTGTGACTGTTAGTGAGTCAAAATACAGTGAGTTTTATTTCAAAAGCTTTTGGGAGGAACCAGGTCCTAACGGTGGTTTACCAGGTTTCTCATTCAACTTAAATACAAGTGGGTGTTTATGCATCATGAGTCCCAGTATCAATCACGACACAAACTCCTGATTCCAGTTAGGACCGAAAGTCTTCCTACTTTGATCATGACACAAACTTCTGGTTCAACCAGGACTCACAGTCCATCCATTAGCTGCAGTCATGATATAATCTTCGGTCCAATCACGACCCACAACGCGTTAGGCGGCATGAGCACCTCTTTCCTTGAAGTTACTTGGGCGGTTGCGGCTATCCCGGCAGGAGTCTTCCTGTTAAAAAGCCGATATCGCAATCTACCAGCCGCAGCCGTTTAATGATGTTGAGTTAGCACAAACGGGTTTGTAATGCTTGGATACAGCTCCAATACTTGGAGTATTGTGCGCAGTTCTGGTCGCCTCATTATAGGAAGGATGTAGAAGCTATTGAGAGAGTTCAGAGGAGATTTACAAGGATGCTGCCTGTATTGGGAGGCAGGCCTTATGAAGATAGGTTGAGGGAGCTGGGACTCTTCTCACTGGAGAGACGTAGGTTGAGAGGCGACCTGATAGAGGTTTATAAAATGTTGAGAGGAATAGATAGGGTGGACTCTCAGAGACTATTTCCCCGAGCTGAAATGGTCACTACGAGAGGACACAGATTTAAGGTGCAGGGAAGCAAATACAAAGGAGATGTCGGGTAGGTTTTTCACTCGGAGGGTGGTGAGTGAATGGAATTGGCTGCCATCAGAGGTGCTAGAGGCAAACTCACTGGGGTCTTTTAAAAGACTTCTGGATGAGTATATGGAAAAGAATAGGATAGGGGGTTATAGATAGGTCTGTGGATTGGTAGATGTCATCAGCGCAACTCATGGGCTGAAGGGCCTGTTTGTGCTGTATTGTTCTATGTTCTATGTTCTATGTCTGCAAAATAACATTCACATTTGACTATCTGTCTTTATGGAAATGAAAGTTAAAGAATGAAAGACATGAACAAGTAAGGAAAACATGAATAAATAATTTATATTGATACCAGGAGTAGTGTTCTTACATCCGCTGTCGTACGTCAATGAGCACTGCTCGACAATCACCACGCAAGACTGTTCTCTTCCTATTGGTGAACACATCCGCAGTCACGAAAATTCAGCCTCTGATCTTCAGGTAAGCGTTCTCCAAGGTGGCCTTCGTGACCTATTCACGCAGAGTGCTGGAAATGTAGCTGTGGAGGGCACTGAGGTACAGGGTTGCAAATTGGGGAGTATTGTAGTGGATAGGGAGGATGTGGTAGAAATTCTCGAGGGTTTGAAGTTTGGATAAGTCCCCTGGGCCGGACGGGATTTACCCTAGGATTCTCTGGAGGCAGAGGAGGAGATTGCAGAGCCTCTGGCTCTGATCTTCAGGTCCTCGTTGGTTACGGGTGTGGTTCCGGAGGACTGGAGGTGATGGCGAATGTGGTCCCATGTTTAAGAAGGGAAGAGAGGACCTTCCTGGGAATTATAGGCCAGTGAGTCTTACTTCTGTGGTGGGCAAGGTATTGGAGGAGAATTATTAGGGATAGGATTTATAGTTATTTAGAGAGAAATGAATTGATTGGGATAGTCAGCATGGTTTCGTGAAGGGTAGGTCATGCCTTACTAACCTCATTGAGTTTTTGAGAAAGTGACCAGAGAGGTGGATGGGGTAAGGCGGTTGATGTAGTATATATGGACTTTAGTAAGGCTTTTGATAAGGTGGCCCATGGAAGACTTCTCAGAAAATGCAGATGTGTGGAATAGAGGGTGATTAGCTAATTGGATTAGAAATTGGCTGGCAGATAGAAGACAGAGGGTTGTGGTTGATGGGAGATATTCATCGTGGAGTTCGGTGACGAGTGGGTGCCTCAGGGTCTGTTTTGGGGCCCCTGCTGTTGTAATTTTATAAATGTCTGGATGAGGGTATGAGGATGGATCAGTAAATTTGCAGATGATACTAAAGTTGGTGGTTGTGGTAGATAGTGAAGAGGGGTGTTTTAGTTTTACAGAGTGACTGGACAAGTTGCAGAGCTGGGCCGAGAGGTGCAAATGGAGTTTAATGTGGAAAAGTGTGAGGTAATGCACTTTGGCAGGAACAATAAATGTGTAGAGTATAGGGCTAATGGTAGGGCTCTTAATAGTGTTGAGGAACAGAAGGATCTGGTGTATGTGTCAATAGTCCTGAAGTAGGCAGTCAAGTGGATAAAGTTGTTAAGAAGGCTTATGGAGTCTTAGCTTTTATTGGTAGGGGATTGAATTTAGGAGCCGCAGCATCATGTTGCAGCTGTACAAAACTTAGTGCGGCCGCACTTGGAGTATGTGTGCAGTCTGGTCGCCACATTATAAGAAAGCGTGGAGGCATTGGAGAGGTACAGAGGAGGTTTACCAGGATGTTGCCTGGTATGGAGGGCAGGTCCTATGAAGAGAGGTTGAAGGATTTGAGGTTGTTTTCGTTAGAAAGGAGGCGGCTAAGGGGATCTTATTGAAGCATATAAGATGATTAGAGTTTGGATAGGGTGGACAGTGATAGCCTTTTCTAGGATGGAGAAGCAGCACGAGGGGACACAACTTTAAATTAAGGGGTATGAGTTATAGGACGGATATCAGAGGTAGGTCTTTACTCAAAGAGTGATAGGGAGTGGAATGCCCTGCCTGCAGCTGTTGTAGATGCGCCAAGTTTGTGGGCGTTTAAGAGGTTAGTTGATAAGTATATGGATGAGAAGGGAATGGTTTAGTTAGGAGGGGCATTGCTTTTTATTTTGGTCGGCACAACATCGAAGGCCGAAGGGCCTGTTCTGTGCTGTATTGTTCTATGTTCTATGTTCTATGTGACAAATGACAGTGCAGAACCTAGCAGAAACTGATGGCCAAATTCCACACACATGAGGATGGGCTCAACCGGGATCTTGGTTTTATGTCACACTATTTGTAACCATCATGACTTGCCTGGGCTTCCAACATCTCACTTACTGTACTAGAACATAGAACATAGAACATTACAGCGCAGAACAGGCCCTTCAGCCTTCGATGTTGCGCCGACCAATATAAAAAACAATGACCCTCCAAACTAAACCATTCCCTTCTCTTCCATAAACTTATCAACTAACCTCTTAAATGCCACCAAACTTGGCGCATCTACAACTGCCGCAGGCAGGGCATTCCACTCCCTAACCACCCTCTGGGTAAAGAACCTACCTCTGATATCCGTCTATAACTATCACCTTATTTAAAGCTGTGTCCCTCGTGCTAGCTTTCTCCATCCTAGGAAAAAGGCTATCACTGTCCACCCTATCAAAACCTCTAATCATCATACATGCTTCGATAAGGTCTCCTCTTAGCCGCCTCCTTTTTAACGAAAACAACCTCAAATCCTCAGCCTCTTTCATAAGACATGCCTCCATACAGGCAACATCCTGGTAAACCTACTCTGTACCTCTCCAATGCCTCCACATCTTTTTATAATGTGGGGACAGAACTGCACACAATACTCCAAGTGCAGCCGCACTAGAGTTTTGTACAGTTGCAACATGACGTTGCGGTTCCGAAATTCAATCCCCCTACCAATAAAAGCTAAGACTCCATATGCCTTCTTAACAACCTTCTCGACTTGACTGCCTACTTTCAGGGATCTATGCACATAACACCAAGATCCCTCTGCTATCAAACTATTAAGAATCCTACCATTAGCCGATTCTACACATTTATTATCCTGCCAAAGTGCATTACCTCACACTTTTCCACATTAAACTCCATTTGCCACTCTCGGCCCGCTCTGCAACTTGTCCAAGTTCTCTCTGCAAACTATAACACCCCTCTTCACTATCTACCACTCCACGATTAGTGTCATCCAATTACTAATCCAAATACCCTCATCCAGGTCATTTATAAAAATACAAACAGCAGGGCCCCAAAACAGACCCCTGAGGTACACCACTTGTAACCGAACTCACGATGAATATCTCCATCAACCAAAACCCTCTGTCTTCTATCTGCTAGCCATTCCTATCCAATTAGATAAATCACCCTCTGCCCATACATCTACATTTTGCAGAAGCCTTCCATGGGCCACCTTATCGAACGCCTTACGAAAGTCCATATATACCACATCAACCCCGGTACCCCCATCAAACGCTTGGTCACTTTTTCAAAAATTTAAATAAGGTTAGTAAGGCATGACCTACACTTCACAAACCATGATGACTATCCCCAATCATTCATTTCTCTCTAAATAAATATAATGCGATCCCTAATAATTCTCTCCAAGACTTGACCCACAACAGAATAAGACTCACTGGCCTATAATTCCCTGGAAAGTCTCTCTTCCCCTTCTTGAACAATGGGACCACATCGCTATCCTCCAGTCTTCCGGACCCATACCTGTAACCAACGACGACCTAAGATCAGAGCCAAGGCTCTGCAATTTCCCCTTGCCATCCAGAGAATCCTAGGGTAAATCCCGTACGGCCAGGGGACTTAACCAACTTCAAACCCTCAAGATATCTAGCACATCCTAGCACATCCTCCCTATCCCTATGACTGTCTGGAGAACATCTACATCTTTTTAATCTATGCGTAATGCTATGTCCACTCACATTGTCTTACTTCAACACTTCATTCGCTGTAAAGACGCATTTATTCGCAAACTGAGTCGTGCCTTTATGCTCCGTTTGGTCAGAACTCCCCACTCACCTGACAAGGAGCAAACAGCGATAACAGCATTTGCTACCAAATAAACCGTTAAACTTTAACCTGGTGTTGTGAAATTCTTACTGTTTTGTCTGCCAGCAGGTGCCCCCAATCAACACTGAAAGCTACTGTCTAATACCAGCAAAATGACTTGCCACAATTTAGAACTTTAACTTTCCCAAATTTGACATTCACCTGGGAAAAAAGAAAGGCCCAGTTTTAGAAGTCTTAGTGAGAATCATTTTGGGACAGTGATATAATTCCATTAGTGTTAAGGCTATGGATAATGATAGGTCTGTCTCAAAAGTTAAGGTACCTACTATTATCCCCTATTTTTTTGCAGCTATCTCTAATCCCTTAAATATTTGCTGCTCATTCCCGCTGATATTTGGGGGCCTGACTACGTACCCATTATAAGGCCGTAAGACATAGGAGCAGGAATAGGATACTCAGCTCATTGAGTATCTCTGCATTCGTTATTGTTGATTGTTCTTTAGCCCCCATTCTCCGCCCCTTGTCCATAACCCTGATCCCCTATAATCAAGAACTTATCTACTCTGTCTTTAAAGACACCCAATTACAGGCCCCACAGCCTTCTGCAGCAAAGTGATTCAGATTCATTACTCTCTGGCTAAAGAAATTCCCTTCATCTCTGTTTAAAGGATCATTCCTTTAGCCCGAGTTTGTTCTCTATGTTCTCGATTTTCCTAATAGTGGAAACATCCCCTCCATATCACTCTATCCAAGCTCGTAGTATCATGTAGTTCATAAAATCACCTCTCATCCTTCTAAACTCCAAAGAGACAGACCCAGAGTCCTCAAAACCGTTGCTCATGGGACAACTCTTCATTAAGGAGCATCTCATGAAGCTCCTCTAGACCCTTTCCAAGGCAGGAACATCCTTCCTAGATACGGGGCCCAAAACTGTTCACAATTCTCCAATGGGTCTAACGAAGAGCCTTTACAGTCTCAGAATTACGTTCCTTGCTGTATTCTAGTTCTTTCGACATGAATGCTAACATTGCATTTGGCTTCCTAACAGACTGAAACTACAGTCTAATCTTAAGAAAATCTTGAACAAGGATTTCCAAGTAACTTTGTGTTTCTGATTTCCTAAGCATTTTCCCGTTTAGAAAATATGCTATGCTTCATTCCTCCCAAAATGCATTAACCTCACTTTTCACCATTGTATTCCACTGCACTTCTATGACCACTCTTCTACTTGTCCAAGTCCTTCTGCAGCCCTCTCTCCTCCGCTTCTCAATATATACTGTACATCTACATACTTTGTATCAACGGCAAACTTAATAATAGTGCTCAGTTCCTTCTCCAATCATAAAAATATATGTGAAACAGTTGTGGTCCTAGCTGGACCCTGAGGCACACTAGTCACAGCTGCCATCCTGAAAAAGACTCCTTTCTCTCCATTGTTGCTTTTTGCCAGTCAGCAAATCCTCCAACCATGCAAGGAGCTTACCCATAACCATGGGCTCTTAAAGTATGTAACAGTGTCCTATGCAGCACCTTATCACAGGCTTTTGAAAAATCTAAATAAATCACATCCATTGATTCTCCTTAACTTCCTGTTACCTCTGAAAGAACCTAACAGATTGTCAGACATGGCTCCCATGACAAGCCACACTGACTCAGTCCTACTTTATCATGCACTATAAGTACTCTGTGATCGCATCTTTAATAAGGATTCTAAAATCTGCCAATGACCGAAGTCAGAAAAAAATGATTTCCCCTCTGCTGCCTTTACCTTCTTAAACAGTGCTGTACACTTGCTATTTCCAGCCCACTGTATCCTCGCGCTCCAATCATTACGAAGATACAATCAACGCTCCACAATTCTTCTTAGAACTCAGGGATATAGTCCACCTAGTCCAGGTAATTTATCCATTTCAGACCTTTCAGTTCCCTAGAACATTCCATAGTGATGGCCATTATCCTCATCAGCCTCCTGACTCTCCTGGGATCTGACATCCTTGGTGCTTCCACCGTCAAGACTATCGAAGGTAACATTCAGTCCTCTACCATTTCCTGTTTCTGACTGTAGTTACTACAGCCTCATTTCAGTGATCCAAATGTCTATTTTGTGCCTCTTTCCACTATTATATTGAAAAAAAAAGTATTTCCTGTCTTACTTTAATTACTACTAAATTACGCTCATATTCATATTCTCCCACTTATATTTCCTAGTTGCCCTCTGCTCGATTTTAAAGCTTCACAATCTTCTGGTTCCACAATCCTTGCCACTTTGTATGCTACTGCTTTTGTGTATGCAGTTTGACTTTCTTCATCAGCCAGAATGCCTCTCATTCCTTAGCATGTTTCCTCCTTGGGATGAATTTCTCTTATGCCTGCCGAATAAGTTCCAAAAACTCCTGCCATTGATGTTCACTGTCTTTCCTGCTAGGCTCCTTTCCAATTAACTCTGGCCGCTCCTCCCTTTGTATTTGTAGTTACTTATATTTATTTGTAATACTGTTACATGATTCTAGCGTTCTCCCCTTCAAACTGCAGGGTAAATTTTATCAGATGTGGTCATGCTCTATAAAGGTTTTTCATTTTAATTTCCCTAATGAAGTCTGTCTCATTACACATCACCAAATCCAGAGTTTGCGTGTCCTTAATAAGCTTCTTCATGAGGTCCAAAAAACCATGCATACCTGATTTTCTAGTCACCTGCATTGAAGTTTCCCACAATTATTGCAATATTGTCTTTTTTTTTATGTAGCCTTTTCTATCTCCGATTTATTTTCTGCCCTACATCCTGATACTGCTAGGGCCTGTCTACGTAAGTCCCGCCAGGATTTTTTTTAATTTTGCAATTCCTCAACTTTACCCACAGGGTTCTGTGCCTTCTGATCCTATATCACTTCTTGCAAGAAATCTAACTTCTTCCTTACTATGAAGGAATGAAGTTAGATGTTCGCAAGAAGTGATATAGATCAGAAGGCACGAATCTCTGTGGGTAAAGTTGAGGAATGCAATGACAGCCCCTTTGCCCACTGCCTGTACTTTCAATAGGACAAGTATCCTTTGATATCTAGATCCCAGCTTGATCTCCTTGCAGTCATTTCTCTGTGATGCCACCAGACATCGTACCAGCCAATTTCAATGGTACAACAGTCATTACCTTGTTCTGAATGTAATATATGTACAACACCCTCAGTCATGCATTGACTACTTCTCTTCTCATATTTGTCACTTTTTTTTTGCTCTGCGAGGTTAGATTCCTGCTACTTTCTAAACTCTCTGTTCTATGCGTGCCTGGAAACTTCACTAACCTGTCTGAGCCCTCAGCTCTATATCTGCACTCTTACCTCTCCTTTGATTTGATTTTTAATTCTTCATATAACTGAATCTTCCTCCCACTATAGAACATAGAACATTACAGCACAGAACAGGCCTTCGGCCTTCGATGTTGTGCCGACACAAATTAAAAAGCAATGCCCCTCCAAACTAAACCATTCCCTTCTCTTCCATATACTTTCAATTAACCTCTTAAACGCACCAAACTTGGCGCATCTAAAACACTGCAGGCAGGGCATTCACTCCTAATCACTCTTGAGTAAAGAACCTACCTCTGATATCCGTACTTTACTCATACCCCTTAATTTAAAGCTGTGTCCCCTCGTGCTAGCTTTCTCCATCCTAGGAAAAAGGCTATCACTGTCCACCCTATCTAAACCTCTAATCATCTTATATGCTTCAATAAGTTAAAACCCTATTTACAGGCCCTAGTTGTACGATTCGCAGGTCTCTGGTCCCAGCACGGTTCAGATGAAGGCATCTCATTGGAAAGGTACCTTCTTCCTAATACTAGTGCCAAAGTCACATAAATTCAAACCATTCCTCCACGCCAATGTTTAAACCACATATTACATCCTTAATCTTATTGATCCTGTGTCTATGGCTCGTGGTTCAGGCAGAATCAGAGATTATTAACTTTGTTCTACTTTTTAATTTAGCTCCTAGCTGTTCATATTCATGAGCAGAATCTTTGTTCATGTTCTACCTATATATTAATACCTACTTGGACCACACCAATTGGATCTTTACCCTCCCACTCCAAGTTCCTCTGAACCCAAATGAGATATCCCAAACTCAAACACCAGACAGGCAACACAATCTTTGGGATTCTCGAACCTGGTCCAGAGAACAGTGTCAATGCCCCTAATTATATTACCCCCAATTACAACTGCAGTGATCGCTCACTTTTTATTTTTCAGTTGTACCTTGATAGACTCAGTGGACAAACTTCATTATATTTTACTAATATTTATATTATGAAATACTTAATATTAATACTTTACTAATATTGATTGGAATAGATATAGCTCTATCTCGTTAGAGGGGTCAGTTTGTACAAAGTGTGCAGGAAGTTTTTTGACTCAGTATGTAGATAGGCCAACTAGAGGTGAGTTACATTGGATTTGGTGCTTGGCAATGAGCCAGACAGGTGTTAGGCTTGGAAGTTAGGGAACATTTTGGTGATAGGACCACAATTCGGTTAGTTCACCTTAGTGATGGATAGGGATAGGCATGAAGCTGGGGGGCAGTAGTTATAGCTGGGGAAGGGTAATTATGAGGCCTCGGAGAGGATTAGGGTGCAATAGATTGATAGGTAAACTACAGGGATGGAACATCTGGAATGGGAGCTTATTCAAGGAGCAGCTGCTGCGAGTCCTTGATAAGTATGTCCCTGTCAGGCAGGAGGAAATGGTCGAGTAAGGAACTTTGGTGTACGAAAAAGTTGATTTGCTGTTAAAAGGAAAAAGGAGGTTATGTCGGATGAGGCTTGAAGGTCAGTTAGTGCAATGGATAGCTATAGATTAGCCAGGAGGGAGCTAAAGAGTGAATAGGAAGCTAAGAGGGAAACGAGAAGACTTTGGATGAAGGATTAAGAGAATCCTAAAGCTTTCTTTAGATATGTTAAGAATAGAAGATTGGTTAGGAAAGATTAGGCCAGTCATAGCAGCAGTGGAAAGTTGTGCGGGGAGCTGAAGAGATTGGAGAAGAACTGAATAAATTTCTCTTCGGTATTCACGCAGGGTGATGGAAATGTAGTTATGGAGAACACTGAGGTACAGGGTTGCAAACGGGAAAGTATTGAAGTAGAT
This sequence comes from Sphyrna mokarran, assembly GCA_024679065.1. Taxonomy (NCBI): domain Eukaryota; kingdom Metazoa; phylum Chordata; class Chondrichthyes; order Carcharhiniformes; family Carcharhinidae; genus Sphyrna; species Sphyrna mokarran. Next base: position 138,158,542 of record JAGIQG010000001.1, read on the forward strand.
AGGAGGATGTGCTAGATATTCTCGAGGGTTTGAAGTTGGATAAGTCCCCTGGGCCGGACAGGATTACCCTAGGTTCTCTGGGAGGCAAGAGAGGCGATTGCAGGGCCTTGGCTCTGATCTTCAGGTCGTCGTTGGTACGGGTGTGGTTCGGAGGACTGGAGATAGAGAATGTTGGTCCCATTGTTTAAGAGGGGAAGACAGACCTTCCGGGAATTATAGGCCAGTGAGTCTTACTTCTGTTGTGGGCAAAGTATTGGAGAGAATTATTAGGGATAGGATTTATAGTTATTTAGAGAGAAATGAATTGATTGGGATAGTCAGCATGGTTTGTGAAGGTAGGTCGTGCCTTACTAACTCATTGAGTTTTTTGAAAAAGTGACTAAAGAGGTGGATGGGGTAAGGCAGTTGATGTGGTATATATGGACTTTAGTAAGGCGTTTGATAAGTGGCCCATGGAAGACTTCTGAGAAAATGCAGATGTATGGGATAGAGGTGATTTAGCTAATTGGATTAGGAATTGGCTAGCAGAAAGAAGACAGAGGGTGGTGGTTGATGGGAGATATTCATCGTGGAGTTCGGTGACAAGTGGTGTACCTCAGGGGTCTGTTTTGGGGCCCTGCTGTTTGTAATTTTTATAAATGATATGGATGAGGGTATTGAGGGTTGGATTAGTAAATTTTGCAGATGACACCAAAGTCGGTGGAGTGGTAGATGGTGAAGAGGGGTGTTATAGTTTGCAGAGGACTTGGCAAGTTGCAGAGCTGGGCCGAGAGGTGGCAAATGGAGTTTAATGTGGAAAAGTGTGAGGTAATGCACTTTGGCAGGAATAATAAATGTGTAGAGTATAGGGCTAATGGTAGGATTCTTAATAGTGTTGATGAACAGAGGGATCTTGTGTATATGGCATAGATCCCTGAAAGTAGGCAGTCAAGTCGATAGTTATAAGAAGGCATATGGAGTCTTAGCTTTATGGTAGGGGATTGAATTTCGGAGCCGCAACGTCATTGTTGCAACTGTACAAAATCTAGTGCGGCCGCACTTGGAGTATTGTGTGCAGTTCTGGTCCCCACATTATAAGAAAGATGTGGAGGCATTGGAGAGGGTACAGAGGAGGTTTACCAGGATGTTGCCTGGTATGGAGGGCAGGTCTTATGAGGAGAGGCTGAGGGATTTGAGGTTGTTTTCGTTAGAAAGGCGGCTAAGAGGAGACCTTATCGAAACATATAAGATGATTAGAGGTTTAGATAGGGTGACAGTGATAGCCTTTTTCCTAGGATGGAGAAAGCTAGCACGAGGGGACACAGCTTTAAATTAAGGGGTGATAGTTATAGGACGGATATCAGAGGTAGGTTCTTTACCCAGAGGGTGGTTAGGGAGTGGAATGCCCTGCCTGCGGCAGTTGTAGATGCGCCAAGTTTGGTGGCGTTTAAGAGGTTAGTTGATAAGTTTATGGAAGAGAAGGGAATGGTTTAGTTTGGAGGGGCATTGCTTTTTAATTGGTCGGCACAACATCGAAGGCCGAAGGGCCTGTTCTGCGCTGTAATGTTCTATGTTCTATATGCCCTCTCAGTATGCTATGATGTTTCCCTAATCAAAACGCAATTCCCCCTTCTCTCTTACCTCCTGCTCTATCCTTCTCTAGCCTTTGTACTCTGGATCATTGAGTTGTTAGCCTGCCCCTCGTTAGCCATTGTTTCAGTAATAGCTATAAACATTCCGTCTATGCCCTAAGTTGCCATCAGGTTACCTTGCATTTGTAATAAACACAGTTAATCCTGGAATTCCCGTGCTCTGCACTGCTTTCTTAGACTATCCGTTCCTGCATGTTTGTACATTAGAAAGAACAAGAAAGAACAAACAAGCAGCACGGGAAACAGGCCCTTCAGCCCAACGAGCCCGCACCGCCCACCCCGTAATGTTCGTTACACCTCTACCAGCGATCCCTGTCATCCATTCTTCCTGTGTTTTATTTCTCTGAGCCTTCCTGGGCTCATTCTCCACTCGTCCAGTCTGTGCTAGGTGTATGGAGCTGTGGTTCCTAAGGGACCAAGTTGAAGGAAACTAGAGCTGCAGCAAGGCCTTCGTCTCATTAGGAGAGAGATGAGAAGGTAATGTAAGGAAGGAGCTACCTGCAGGTGGTCACATAAGGGCCATGGGAGGAAGCAAAATGGGTAACTTAAGAAAAGGGAGAAAGCTCAGGTAATGGAGAGAGGTGGATGTCCCCCTTCGTAATAAAGACTCCCATCTAAGTATGCTGAGGGAAAACAGCACTGGAGAGGCAGCAGTGGCCGGGTCTCGAAGCCTGACCCCTATACAGTAGTTCAAAAAGTAAGGAAAAGAGGAGAAAGGTAGTTTATTAGGGGACTCCATAGTGAGGGGGTCAGACAGGCGTTTTTGCGGATGCAGAGGGAGTCTCGGATGATGGTTTGCCTCCTGGTGCCGGGATCCGGGATGTCTCTGACGAGTCCCAGACATCCTGAAGGGCAGGGGGTGAGGAGTTAGAGGTTGTGGACATATAGGAACTGCTGACATAGGCAGGAAACGGGAAGGCATCATGAAAAGGGATTGGGGATAGGGAATTAGGTAGACAGCTGGAAAGAGAAATACGAAGGTTAGAATCTTGGAATTGCTGCATGCACCGTGTGAGAGAGTTGAGGGCAAGAATGGAATGAGGTGGAGAGCGTGAATGCATGGCTGAGGGAATTGGAGCCATAAGGGGAAGGATTCAGGTTCATAGATCATTGGGACAGGAATAATAAAGACGGTACAATAAACATGGGTGGCACTTGAATCGCAGGGGGGACCGAATATCTTGGCAGGAAGGTTGGCTAGGGCTACTGGAGGGACTTCTTTAAACGAGAAAGGTTGGGGGAGGGAATCGAGCTGAGGTTTTTTATTGTTTGAGAGCGAGGAGGTTAGCTCCAAGTAGAGAGGATTATTAGGACAGTATGAGAGGGAGGTTAGACGGGGTGATGGAGAAGAGAAGCGCCCAGACTGAGGGTCTGAGGTCTGTCTATTCTAATTGCAGGAGTGTGTGAAAAAGGGAGAGCTTACGGCCTGGATTGCTGCTTGGAATGTGATGTGGTGCCCATTACAGATGACTTGGATGTCATCAGGGAAAGGAATGGTTACTTCAGGTGCCAGGATTCAGATGTTTCAGGAAGGATAGAGAGGAGGCACAAGAGGTGGCAGAGTGGCACTGTTGCAGGGGGACGTGCACGGCTGTAGAGAAGGTGGATGCCGTGGAGGGACTGTCTACACGAGTCTCTGTGGGTGGAAGTTAGAATAGCAAGGGGTTGGTAACTTTGCTGGGGGGTTCTATAGGCCGTCTAATAGTGACAGGAAGTGAGGTGCAGATAGACAACAGATCCTGAGGAGACATAAATATAACAGAATTCGTGATATAAGACTTTAATTTCCCATACATAGAACATAGAGTGCAGACCCACAGCACAGAACAGGCCTTCGGCCCTCGATGATGCGCAACCAAATTGAGAGAAAAAGCAATAATGACCCTCTAACCAGAAACCATTCCTTTACTATCCAAACCTATCCACGGACCTTAAACACCCCCAAACTGGTTGCAACTACAACTGCAGCAGGCAGGGCATCCATATCCTTATCACCTTGGGTAAAGAAACTACCTCTGACATCCATCCTATAACTACCACAAACTGAGAACATCAACGGAATGTCCCCAGGGAGGAGTTTGTTGGTTAGGTGTGTTAGAACATAGAACATAGAACATAGAACAATACAGCACAGAACAGGCCCTTCGGCCTTCGATGTTGTGCCGACCAAAATAAAAAAGCAATGCCCCTCCAAACTAAACCATTCCCTTCTCTTCCATATACTTATCAATTAACCTCTTAAAACGCCACCAAACTTAGTGCATCTACAACAGCTGCAGGCAGGGCATTCCACTCCCTAATCACTCTTTGAGTAAAGAACCTACCTCTGATATCCGTCCTATAACTCATACACCTTAATTTAAAGTTGTGTCCCCTCGTGCTAGCTTTCTCCATCCTAGGAAAAAGGCTATCACTGTCCACCCTATCCAAACCTCTAATCATCTTATATGCTTCAATAAGATCCCCCTTAGCCGCCTCCTTTCTAACGAAAACAACCTCAAATCCTTCAACCTCTCTTCATAGTACCTGCCCTCCATACCAGGCAACATCCTAGTAAACCTCCTCTGTACCCTCTCCAATGCCTCCACATCTTTCTTATAATGTGGCGACCAGAACTGCACACAATACTCCAAGTGCGGCCGCACTAGAGTTTTGTACAGCTGCAACATGATGCTGCGGCTCCTAAATTCAATCCCCCTACCAATAAACGCTAAGACTCCATACGCCTTCTTAACAACTTTATCCACTTGACTGCCTACTTTCAGGGATCTATTGACACATACACCAAGATCCTTCTGTTCCTCAACACTATTAAGAGCCCTACCATTAGCCCTATACTCTACACATTTATTGTTCCTGCCAAGTGCATTACCTCACACTTTTCCACATTAAACTCCATTTGCCACCTCTCGGCCCAGCTCTGCAACTTGTCCAAGTCACTCTGTAAACTAAAACACCCCTCTTCACTATCTACCACACCACCAACTTTAGTATCATCTGCAAATTTACTGATCCATCCCTCAATACCCTCATCCAGATCATTTATAAAATTACAAACAGCAGGGGCCCCAAAACAGACCCCTGAGGCACACCACTCGTCACCGAACTCCACGATGAATAGCTCCCATCAACCACCACCCTCTGTCTTCTATCTGCCAGCCAATTCCTAATCCAATTAGCTAAATCACCCTCTATTCCACACATCTGCATTTTCTGTAGAAGTCTTCCATGGGCCACCTTCTCAAACGCCTCACTAAAGTCCATATATACTACATCAACCACCTTACCCCCATCCACCTCTTTGGTCACTTTCTCAAAAAACTCAATGAGGTTAGTAAGGCATGACCTACCCTTCACGAAACCATGCTGACTATCCCCAATCACTTCATTTCTCTCTAAATAACTATAAATCCTATCCCTAATAATTCTCTCCAATACCTTGCCCACAACAGAAGTAAGACTCACTGGCCTATAATTCCCTGGAAGGTCTCTCTTCCCCTTCTTAACAATGGGACCACATTCGCTATCCTCCAGTCCTCCGGAACCACACCCGTAACCAACGAGGACCTGAAGATCAGAGCCAGAGGCTCTGCAATCTCCTCTCTTGCCTCCCAGAGAATCCTAGGGTAAGTCCCGTCCGGCCCAGGGGACTTATCCAACTTCAAACCCTCGAGAATTTCTAACACATCCTCCCTATCTACTACAATACTCCCCAATTTGCAACCTGTACCTCAGTGCTCTCCACAGCTACATTTCCAGCACTCTGCGTGAATACCGAAGAGAAATATTTATTCAGTGCCTCACCAATCTCTTCAGGCTCCAAGCACAACTTCCCACTGCTGTCTATGACTGGCCCTAATCTTGCCCTAACCAATCTTCTATTCTTAACATATCGAAAGAAAGCTTTAGGATTCTCCTTAATCCTATCAGCCAACATCTTCTCGTGTCCCCTCTTAGCGCTCCTCAATTCACTTTTTACCTCCTTCCTAGCTAATCTATAGCTATCCATTGCACTACCTGAGCCTTCAAGCCTCATCCTGACATAAGCCTCCTTTTTCTTCTTAACCAGCAAATCAACTTTTTTCGTACACCAAGGCTCTCTTACTCGACCATTTCCTCCCTGCCTGACAGGGACATACTTATCACGGACTCGCAGCAGCTGCTCCTTGAATAAGCACCACATTCCAGATGTTCCCAGTCCCTGTAGTTCCCTAGTCCAATCTATGCACCCTAATTCTCTCCTGATGGCCTCATAATTACCCTTCCCCCAGCTATAACTACAGCCCCCAGCTTCATGCCTATCCCTGTCCATCACTAAGGTGTTCAGGAGGGTTTCCTCACACAGTACGTGTATAAGCCTATGAGAGGAGAGACTGTACTTGACCTGGTGCTAGCTAATGAACCAGGACAGGTGTTGGATCTCGGTGGGAGATCATCTTGGGAATGGTGATTATAATTCTATCTCCTTCATGATAGCATTGGAAAGACATAGGATCAGGCAGGCTAGGGAGGTGTTTATCTGGAGTAAGGGGAAATATGAAGACATCAGGTTGATAGGTTGAGGGAGCTGGGTCTCTTCTCCCTGGAGAGACGAAGGTTGAGAGGCAACCTGATAGAGCTTTATAAAATGTTGAGAGGAATAGATAGCGTGGATTCTCTGAGGCTATTTCCCCGAGCTGAAATGGTCACTACGAGAGGACACAAGTTTAAGGTGCTGGGCAGCAAGTACAGAGGAGATGTTAGTGGTAAGCTTTTCACTCAGAGGGTGGTGAGTGAGTGGAATTGGCTGCTGTCGATAGTGGTGGAGGTGAACCTGGGGTCTTTTAAAAGACTTCTCGATGAGTACATGGGATTAAATGGGATTGGGAGTTCTATGGCCTAATAGGTATGGGTATGATCGGCGCAACTTGTGGGCAAAAAGGCCTGTTTGTGCTGTAGTGTTTTATGTTCTATGTTCTATTGGGCATAAAACTGGATGAGTAAACTGGAAGGAGGTGTTCTTGGGGAAAAGTACTGAAGAACGTAACAGATTTTCAAGGAATATTTGTTTGGAGCTCTGCACGACAACATTCTGATGAGACAGGGAGATTTTGGTAAGTCGTGGGAACCATGGTGCACGGCAGTTGTGATGAAGCTAGTCAGAAAGAAAAGAAAGGTGTACAAAAGGTTCAGAGAGCTAGGAGATGATAAGGATCTAGAGGAGTATACGGTTTGTAGAAAGGAGCTTAAAAAGGAAATTAAGAGAAGGAGTCATGAGAAGGCCCTAGCGGGTAGGATTAAAGAGAATCCTAAGGCATTCTACAAATATTTGAAGAGTAAAAGGATGAGAAGTGAAGGATTGGATCTATAAAAGGTGAAGGGGGAAAAGATGTGTGGAACCAGAAGAAATGGCAGAGGTGCTTAATGAGTATTTTGCCTTGGTATTCACGATGGAAAATGATCTGGGAGGTTGTACTGCAGGTTTATGGCAGACTGAAAAGATTGAGTATGTGGACATTAAGAAAGAGGATGTGTTGGAAATTTTAAATTCTATCAAGATAGAGATGTCGCCGGGACCAGATGGGATGTACCTCAGGTTACTGTGGGAGGTGAGGGAAGTGATTGCAGAGCCCTTGGCAATGATCTTTGCGTCATCAATGGAGACGGGAAAGGTTCTGGAGGAATGGAGGATTGTGGATGTAGTTCCTATTTTCAAGAAAAGGAACAAGATTAGCCTGGGAAATTACGGACCGATGAGTCTGACCTCAGTAGATGGTAAGTTGATGGAGAGGATTCTGAGAGACAGAATTTATGAGCGCTTAGAGAAGTTTATTATAATCAGAAATAGCATGGCTTTGTCAAGGGCAGGTCGCGCCTTACGAGCCTAGCTGAGTTCTTTGAAAATATGACTGAACACATTGATGAAGGAAAAGCGGTGGATATGTTTTACATGGACTTCAGCAAGGCATTTGATAAGGTCCCCCATGCATGACTTCTTGAGAAGTTGAGAGGGCATGGGATCCAATGGGCTTTGGCCTTGTGGATTCAGAACTGGCTTGCCTGCAGAAGGCAGAGAGTGGTTGTGGATGGGTCTTTTTCTGCATGGAGGTCAGTCACCAGTGGAATGTTCTGGGACCCTTGCTGTTTGTCACTTTCATAAATGACCTGGATGAGGAAGTGGAAGGATGGGTTAATAAGTTCGCCAATGATACGAAGGTTGATGGTGTTGTGGATAGTCTGGAAGGATGTCAGAAGTTGCAGCAAGACATAGATAGGATGCAAGAATGGGCGGAGAAGTGGCAGATGGACTTCAACATGGATAAATGTATAGTGGTCCATTTTGGCAGGTCCAATAGGATGAAGAAGTACAATGTCAAGGGTAAGACTCTTAGCAGTGTTGAGGAGCAGAAGGACCTTGGGGTCTGGTTCCATAGGACTCTTAAATCGGCTTCGCAGGTAAGGATGTGGCCAAGAAGGCTTATGGTGTACTGGCCTTCATTAATAGAGGGATTGAGTTTAGGAGTCGGGAGGTAATGCTGCAACTTTATAAGACCCTTGTCAGACCCCACTTGGAGTACTATGAGCAATTCTGGTTGCCTCACTATAGGAAGGATGTGGAAGCTATTGAGAGGGTGCAGAGGAGATTTACAAGGATGTTGCCTGAATTGGGAGGCATGCTTTATGCAGATAGGTTGAGGGAGCAAGGTCACTTCTCCCTTGAGAGGCGACCTGATAGAAATTTATAAAATGTTGAGAGGAATAGATAGGGTGGATTCTCAGAAGCTGTTTCCCTGGGCTGAAATGGTCACTACGAGACGACACAGGTTTAAGGTGCTGAGGAGCAGGTACAGAGGAGCTGTCAGGGATACGTTTTTCAGTCAGAGGGTGGTGAGTGAATGGAATTGGCTGCCGTCGGTGGTGGTAGAGGCGAACTCACTGGCGTCTTTTAAAAGACTTCTGGATTAGTACATGGGATTTAATGGGATTGGGAGTTACAGATAGAACGTTGGTTACAGGTGTGGTTCCGGAGGACTGGAGGATAGCGAATGTGGTCCCATTGTTTAAGAAGGGGAAGAGAGACCTTCCTGGGAATTATAGGCCAGTGAGTCTTACTTCTGTGGTGGGCAAGGTATTGGAGAGAATTATTAGGGATAGGATTTATAGGTATTTAGAGAGAAATGAATTGATTGGGGATAGTCAGCATGGTTTCGTGAAGGGTAGGTCATGCCTTACTAACCTCATTGAGTTTTTGAGAAAGTGACCAGAGAGGTGGATGGGGGTAAGGCGGTTGATGTAGTATATATGGACTTTAGTAAGGCGTTTGAGAAGGTGGCCCATGGAAGACTTCTACAGAAAATGCAGATGTGTGGAATAGAGGGTGATTTAGCTAATTGGATTAGGAATTGGCTGGCAGATAGAAGACAGAGGGTGGTGGTTGATGGGAGATATTCATCGTGGAGTTCGGTGACAAGTGGTGTGCTCAGGGGTCTGTTTTGGGGCCCCTGCTGTTTGTAATTTTTATAAATGATCTGGATGAGGGTATTGAGGGATGGATTAGTAAATTTGCAGATGACACTAAAGTCGGTGGAGTGGTAGATAGTGAAGAGGGTTGTTATAGTTTGCAGAGAGACTTGGACAAGTTGCAGAGCTGGGCCGAGAGGTGGCAAATGGAGTTTAATGTGGAAAAGTGTGAGGTAATGCACTTTGGCAGGAACAATAAATGTGTAGAGTATAGGGCTAATGGTAGGGCTTTTAATAGTGTTGAGGAACAGAAGGAACTTGGTTTATGTGTCAATAGATCCCTGAAAGTAGGCAGTCAAGTGGATAAAGTTGTTAAGAAGGCTTATGGAGTCTTAGCTTTTATTGGTAGGGGGATTGAATTTAGGAGCAGCAGCATCATGTTGCAGCTGTACAAAACTCTAGTGCGGCCGCACTTGGAGTATTGTGTGCAGTTCTGGTCGCCACATTATAAGAAAGATGTGGAGGCATTGGAGAGGTACAGAGGAGGTTTACCAGGATGTTGCCTGGTATGGAGGGCAGGTCCTATGAAGAGAGGTTGAAGGATTGAGGTTGTTTTCGTTAGAAAGGAGGCGGCTAAGAGGGGATCTTATTGAAGCATATAAGATGATTAGAGGTTTAGAAAGGGTGGACAGTGATAGCCTTTTTCCTAGGATGGAGAACGCTAGCACGAGGGGACACAGCTTTAAATTAAGGGGTATGAGTTATAGGACGGATATCAGAGGTAGGTTCTTTACTCAAAGAGTGATTAGGGAGTGGAATGCCCTGCCTGCAGCTGTTGTAGATGCGCAAAGTTTGGTGGCGTTTAAGAGGTTAATTGATAAGTATATGGAAGAGAAGGGAATGGTTTAGTTTGGAGGGGCATTGCTTTTTATTTTGGTCGGCACAACATCGAAGGCCGAAGGGCCTGTTCTGTGCTATAATGTTCTATGTTCTATGGCTGGTAGGTATGGATATGATCGGCGCAGCTTGTGGGCCGAAGGGCCTATTTGTGCTGCAGTGTTCTATGTTCTATGTTCTATCTCCATACCTTGTACTGTGGCTCTTTTTGATTTTTGACTTTGCTTTCTCTTGCCTTTCATTTTCCCCTTAATGCCTTTTGTTTTTGTCCTCACTTAACTTCCCTCTGACTTCCTGCATCATTCCCACACTCCCACAACCTCCCTTCCCCCAAACACATTAATTTAAACCCTTCCCAACAGCATCAGCAAGCAGTCCTCCGAGGACATTGGTTCCAGTCCTGCCCAGGTGCAGACCATCCAAATGGTACTGATCCCACCTCCCTCAGAACTAATTCCAGTGTCCCAGGAATTTGATTTCCTCCCTATTGCACCATTCCTCAAGCCATGTATTCATCTTAGCTATCCTGACATTCCTACTCTGACTAGCACATGATATTTGTAGTAATCCTGAGATTGCTATCTTATTACTAAGGTCCTACTTTTTAGTTGAACTCCAAATTCCCTAAATTCAGTTCAGAGAACCCTGGATGTCTCAGACAATTCAAGACTGGATAAAGAAGAAAAGAAGTATTCCAGCAAGTTCAAAGGAATAATTCAGCTGCAGCCCAGGAGGGATATAGGAAAAACAAAGAGGGAATTTAATAAGATCAAAAAAGGGTGTGAAAAAGGGCTCACTAACAAGATTAGGGAGAATCCTAAGATATTTCACGAATACATTCGGGATGCAATTAACCAGGAAAAGAGTAGGACCCATTAGGGATCAAGAAGGGAATCTGTCTGTGAAGCTGCAGGACTTTGGAAGGATGTTAATTGAATACTTCTCTTCATTCTTCACTCAGGAACAGGAGGAAATTGCAGGGGAATTTTTAATTCCTCTCCATTAATAGAGGAAGCACTGGATGTTGGCTAATGTGGTTTCACTTATCAAGAAGTGTGGCAGAAATGAATCATGAAATTACAGACGGGTCAGTGGCAGGGAAACTATTGGACAAAGTTTTGAAAGAGAGAATTAATCTTGACTTGGACATGCTTGGGTTGATTAGGGATTGTTGAAGGGCTTTCTTTGATGTTCTATCTGTTAGTTTATGAAATATTTTGTTCCTTCAAGTAGCCAGACAAAGTCAGAATGTTTCGCAATAGTGGTTATTCTATAGGTATAGAACTCTGGAAGGTCTCCTGTGGCCAGCCTGAGTGCAGAATTCAGGAATATGCAAATAAACATAGTTTGAGATTCAATTACAAGTAATTGATATATACTAATCAAGTTATAGGAGCTATCACTATCCACTCACAGCTATTGTTTGACATTACATCATACAAATGATAAACACCAATTATTACCATTGTGCGTTTGCTTGATTATAATATCCAATCAGTGTTAATCATGTTGGCTAACCTAATTCATCATTATAACAAGTTATCATTGATGTCCCAGTTTGTGTCTCTGTGGATATCAATCATTCCTCCCATGTCCAGATATCAGATTTAATGAATTCTCTCATGGGATTTAATGGGATTAGAAGTTACAGATCTATGGCCTTATAAGTATGGATATGACCGGTGCAACTTGTGGGCCTAAGGGCCTGTTTCTGCTGTAGTGTTCTGTGTTCTCTCAGACTAAGAGCCTTGACAGTTATCTGTGACAGCTTTAATATTTTCTGGTTTCTAGCATAGCAACTGATGTGAATTTTAAATTTGTGCGGTCATTCACCCTTTCAGGGATAGCCAGCATGGTTTTGTCAGACAGAAGTCATGCCTAACAAATTTGATAGTTTTCAAAACTGATCAAGTGCTTAGATGAGGATAGTACAACTGATGTAGTTCAAATGGATTTCAGCAAGGTCTTCCACACTGATAGAAACATAGAAACATAGAACACTACAGCACAGAACAGGCCCTTCGGCCTTCGATGTTGCGCCGACCAATATAAAAAGCAATGCCCCTCCAAACTAAACCATTCCCTTCTCTTCCATATACTTATCAACTAAGCTTTTAAACGCCACCAAACTTGGCGCATCTACAACTGCTGCAGGCAGGGCATTCCACTCCCGAACCACCCTTTGGGTTAAGAACCTACCTCTGATATCCGTCCTATAACTATCACCCCTTAATTTAAAGCTGTGTCCCTCGTGCTAGCTTTTTCCATCCTAGGAAAAAGGCTATCACTGTCCACCCTATCTAAACCTCTAATCATCTTATATGTTTCGATTAGGTCCCCTCTTAGCCGCCTCCTTTCTAACGAAAACAACCTCAAATCCCTCAGCCTCTCTTCATAAGACCTGCCCTCCATACCAGGCAAAATCCTGATAAACCTCCTCTGTACCCTCTCCAATGCCTCCACATCTTTCTTATAATGTGGGGACCAGAACTGCACACAATACTCCAAGTGCGGCCGCACTAGAGTTTGTACAGTTGCAACATGACGTTGCGGCTCCGAAATTCAATCCCTCTACCAATAAAAGCCAAGACTCCATATGCCTTCCTAACAACCTTCTCGACCTGACTGCCTATTTCAGGGATCTATGCACATACACACCAAGATCCCTCTGTTCATCTAGACTACTAAGAATCCTACCATTTGCCCTATACTCTACACATTTATTATTTCTGCCATAGTGCATTACCGCACACTTTTCCACATTAAACTCCATTTGCCACCTCTCGGCCCAGCTCTGCAACTTGTCCAAGTCCCTCTGCAAACTATAACACCCCTCTTCACTATCTACCACTCACCGACTTTAGTGTCATCCGCAAATTTACTAATCCATCCTTCAATACCCTCATCCAGATCATTTATAAAAATTACAAACAGCAGGGGCCCCAAAACAGACCCCTGAGGTACACCACTTGATGGGGCAACAAAATCAACAAAACAAACTAAAGATGCATCTGGAGCAAGAGTGCTACTGACTGCAAGAATAAAAGAGAACCTGGTAAAGAAACTCAACGTAAGCTTCAGGAACACCACTTTATCTTTCAATTACATGCTTCAGATGGATACAACATTGAATTCAATAACTTCAACATGGCCCCTTTAAAATGATATCCCTACGGTCAGGCTGGAGCCTATGGAATGTTACAGCGGGAAGCTGTGTGAGGATGCATATCCCAGGTTGAGGGAAGATCAGCAATTGGAGCCAGAAAGGTATAATGCACAATTGCATAATTATTCTCTGACCTTATTGTAATACAGTTATTTGTTCGATGGCAATACAGCCTTTTGTCCTTTAGCCTCAATGAATTGCCCTCGATTTGTTACAGCCCATAATTTCTGCTCCATTTTAGAACAGAATAGAATAGAAGCAACAGTGCAGAAGAGGCCCTTCGGCCACCGAGTCTCCACTGACATGCAAGAAAGACTTGACCTCCCACTTAATCCCATTTACCAGCACTTGGCCTTGAATGTGCCAAGTGTTCATCCACTTTTTAAAGGCAATCTGCTTCTACCACACTCCAGGCAGCACACGCCAGACTGTCACCACTTTCTGGATAAAAAGATTTTTCTTCACACGTCCCATAAATCTCCTGTCTCTCAGCTTGAACCTGTGTCCCCTCATGACTGACCCTTCAACTAAGAGAATAATTGCTTCATGTCCACTCAGTCCATGCTCTTCATAATCTCTATCTGATTGACCCTCAGTCTTTTCTGTACCCACAAAAATAAAACCAAGCCTACCCAATGTCTCTTTATACTTTAAATGTTCCATCCCACACAACATCCTGATGAATTTCCTCTGCACCCTCTTCAGTGTAGTCACATCTTCTTACAATATGGTGAACAGAACTGCACACAGTACTCTAGCTGTGGCCTTACCTAAAGTTCCAAATAATTCCAACATGACTTCCCTGCTTTTGTAATCTATGCCTTGATTGACAAAGTAAAGTGTCCCATATGCCTTTTCCATCATCCTACTAAAATGCCCTTTTGTCTTCAGAGATCTAGGCAAAAACACGCCAAGTCCCTTTACTCCACAGAGCTTCCAAGTGCCATTCATTGACTGCTTCCTTGTCAAATTACTCTTTCAGGGTTAAAATCTATCTGCGACTTATCTGATCATTTGGCCATTCCAGTTGTATTTTCTTGTAACCCAAGACATTCTGCCTCACTGTTAACCATTTCTCAAATCTTTGTGTCATCTGCAAACTTACAAATCTTACCTCCACATAATCATCTATGTTGCAAATATAAATAAATAATAATAGGGACCCAGCACAGATTCCTTGTGATACACCACTGGACTCTGGCTTCCAGCTACTAAAGCAATCTTCTGTCATTATTCTTTGTCTCTTACAATTGAACCAATTTTGAATCCATTTTATCAAGTTACCCTGTAACCCATGTGCATTTATCTTCTTTACAAATCTCCCATGTGGGATTTTGTCAAAAGCTTTGCTAAAACCCATATAAACGACATGAACTGCACTACCTTCTTCTACATACCAGGTTACCTCCTCAAAATACTCAATCAAATTTGCTTAGTACAATTTCCCTCTGACGAAACCATGCTGATTATCCCAGATCAAGCCTTGCCTCTCCAAATAAAGATAGACGCTCTCCTTCAGAAGATTCTTCAATAGTTTCCCTACCACTGACATGAGATTCATTGGTCTGTAGTTCCCTGATTTATCTCTACAATACTTCTTAAATAGCAGAACCATATTAGCTGTTCTCTATTCCTCTGGCACCTTCCCCCATGGCCAGAGAGGAATTAAAAATTTGGGTCAGAACGCCTGCTATCTCCTCTGTCTCCCACAGCAGCTCTTGGGCACAATTTATTCAAATCTGGAGATTAATCCTTTTCTTTGCTTTTTTCTCTCATAGTCAGCAGCACAGCTGCATCAGGCACATTTTCAAATTCTTTGTTGTTTTTGTTGCCCCCATCACTATTCCCTTTGGCCCAGGAGGACTAATTCTACTGCCATTCAATCTCTCCTGTCTTCCATCCAATCACATGATATTCCATTTTAGAGAGTCATAGAGTCATAGAGATTTACAGCATAGAAACAGGCCCTTCAGCCTAACTTGTCCATGTTGTCCTTTGTCCTTGTCCTACCCACTCCTTATTCAAAACCAACCATACCTCTCACTTTCTTCAGTTCTGATCATAGGTCATCAACCTGAAACATTAATTCTCTTCACCTCTGCAAATGCTGTCATAACATGCTGGGTATTTCCAGCATTTTCTGTTTTTATTTGTGTTGGTTTCATTGTCCAATGACTCCACATTGTGTTTTCATTGATTTGGTTTTGGCAAGTTCCACACAACTCAGGAAATCTGGGTACTGACTGTTAAAGCCAGAATTGTGGATTAAATTCTCAGCTAATCGCCCCTTCAATTTTGAGCTATTTACCCAGAGCTCCACAAAGTTCACATGCAGAGCTGAGCAGGATTATGTAGTGCTCCTGACCCCGAGCCATTTTTTTAGGGCTTCATCCCTAACTGACCATATGACTATCTCAGTAACATTTGACAGAATTAGGACAAATGTAAGAAAAACCATCTTGACAATTTCTTAGCCCAAAGAAAGATCTTCCACTTCACTAAATTTTCACATTGCATGTACATCCATGTATATTTTCACATTCTTAGAGACTACTTCTTGCTCTGGTAATATTAACGAAAGACTCCTGGAAATTACCTCACCCAGAAATTTCAGGGCTGAAAGCAACTTTAATATTTTCAGCAAAAATGTCAGTGTTAATGAACTGCAAATTGAATTCCATTGTAATTTTAAGGTACTTTTAATGAAGGTACTATTAAGGTATTTTTAAGGTAATTTTAATGAAGAAAATTATAGCACAGGAATAGACTCTTCAGCCCTCCAAGCCTGCTGCCTAACTTAACTAAAACCTCCTACCCTTCCAGGGACCATATCCCTCTATTCCCATCCTATTCATGTACTTGTCAAGACACCCCTTAAAAGTCACTATCACTTCCATTGCCTCTTCTGGCAATGAGTTCCAGGCACCCACTACTCTCTGTGTACAAAGTCTGCTTCATACATCTCTTTTAGACCTTGCTCCTTACACCTTAAACCTATGCCCCCTAATAATTCTTCCACCCTTGGAAAAAGCTTTTGACTATCCAAAGGATAGGTAATCAAAGGAAATGATTTATTGATGTCATGCTGTTAAAATAATGAAAGTTGCAACATGAATTTCAGAGGGAAATGTTTTGTTGCAGACTCTACATTCCTTCAAAATGTACCTGGCTGCAATTTCAGTCTGATCAAACCCATGACTGATTACATGTGAGGTGATGGGTGTTTGGGCCCAGCAGCTGGAGAAATGCGGACAGCCCACATTGCCAGTCAGGCACTTTAGTGGTCAGTAGCAGATCTTTCTTGAGATCAGGAGCTAAGGAGCAGAATCCTGCCACACTGGAGCCGGCAGTCAATCAGAAGCCGATAGCTCTTCATTGCTGTCAGCGTCACTGGAGAGTTGCTGGCAGTGCATCTGTCAGAGGACTGGATAAGCAAGGAATGCAGGTGAATCAGGGCAGGATAGGGGTTTTCAAGTTTATTGGTCCACATTAAAACAAAAATTGGCCTACTTTTGCAATCATGGAATGAAGAACGGATCAGCATGTCAGGATTTATGTCTGAGGATCAGAAAAACCCTAGCAAGATGAACTCAAGGTAACTTCCAGTATGCTGAGATTTACAATCATAGAACGTTTATGGCTCACAAAGAGGCCACTTGGCCCATTGTGTCTGAGCTGGCCAAAAAATGAGTCACACAGCTAAATCCCACTTTCCAGCAAAATTGCACTCGCCTCCATTACTATCTATGGCAGCTTGTTCCAGACGGTCAACACCATATGTGTGAAAAAAATTACTCCTTTGGACACTTTTGTATCTCTCCCCTGGCTGTGATATAACCAGACAAAGTCAGCATGGATTTATGAAAGGGAAATCATGCTTGATAAATCTACTGGAATTTTTTGTGGATGTAACTAAAGAGTTGACCAGGAAGAACCAATGGACATGGCTTATTTAGACTTTTGGAAGGCTTTTGACAATGTCGTACACACCAGATTTCTGTGTAGAGTTAAAGGAGATGGGGTTGTGGGTCATGTTTTCAGATGGATAGAAAGGCAGGAAGCAAAAAGCTGGAATAAATGGCTCTTTTTTCAATTGGCAGGTACTTATTAATGATATATAGTAGGGATCTGTGCTAGAACTCCAACTGTTTACATTATATATTAATGATTTGGACAAGGGAACTAAATATATTATCTCCAAATTTGCAGATGATTACAAAAGTAGGAGGGTGAACTGTGAGGAAGATGCAGAGATGCTTCAATATGACTTAGAGTCATAGAGGTTTACAAAATGGAGACAGGCCCTTCGGCACAATTTGTTCATGCCGTCCCTTTTCTTAATCCCTAAACTAGTCCAAATTGCCTGCATTTGGTCCATATCCCTCAATACCCATCTTATCGATGTAACTGTCTAAATGCTTTTTAAAAGACAAAATTGTACCGGCCTTATTACTACTTCTGGAGCTTTTTCCAGACACTCACTACCCTCTGTGTGAAAAAAATGACCCTCTGGACACTTGTGTATCTCTCCACTCTTGCCCTAAACTGATGCCCTCTAGTTTTGGACTCCCCTACCTTTGGGGAAACAATATTGACTATCTAGCTGATTTATAGAACATAGAACATTACAGCGCAGAACAGGCCTTTCGGCCTTCAATGTTGCGCCGACCAATTAAGAAAAAGCAATGACCCTCTAACCTAAACCATTCCCTTTTCATCCATAAACTTATCTACTAACCTCTTAAACGCCACCAAACTTGGCGGATCTACAACTGCACCAGGCCCTTACCACCCTCTGGGTAAAGAACCTACCTCTGACATCCATCCTATAACTACCACCCCTTAATTTAAAGCTACGTCCCCTTGTGCTAGCTTTCTCCATCCTAGGAAAAAGGCTATCACTGTCCACCCTCTCTAAACCTCTAATCATCTAGGATTCACTGGGAGGCAAGAGAGGCGATTGCAGAGCCCCTAGCTCTGATCTTCAGGTCATCGTTGGTTACGGGTATAGTTCCGGAAGACTGGAGGATAGCGAATGTGGTCCCATTGTTCAAGAAGGGGAAGAGAGACTTTCCAGGGAATTATAGGCCAGTGAGTCTTACTTCTGTTGTGGGTAAAGTATTGGAGAGAATTATTAGGGATAGGATTTATAGTTATTTGGAGAGAAATGAATTGATTGGGGATAGTCAGCATGGTTTTGTGAAGGGTAGGTCATGCCTTACTAACCTTATTGAGTTTTTTGAAAAAGTGACCAAAGAGGTGGATGGGGGAAAGCCGGTTGATGTGGTATATATGGACTTTAGTAAGGCGTTCGATAAGGTGTCCCATGGAAGGCTTCTGCAGAAAATGCAGATGTATGGGATAGAGGGTGATTTAGCTAATTGGATTAGGAATTGGCTAGCAGATAGAAGACAGAGGGTGGTGGTTGATGGGAGATATTCATCGTGGAGTTCGGTTACAAGTGGTGTACCTCAGGGGTCTGTTTTGGGGCCCTGCTGTTTGTAATTTTTATAAATGATCTGGATGAGGGTATTGAAGGATGGATTAGTAAATTTGCGGATGACACTAAAGTCGGTGGAGTGGTAGATAGTGAAGAGGGGTGTTATAGTTTGCAGAGAGACTTGGACAAGTTGCAGAGCTGGGCCGAGAGGTGGCAAATGGAGTTTAATGTGGAAAAGTGTGAGGTAATGCACTTTGGCAGGAATAATAAATGTGTAGAGTATAGGGCTAATGGTAGGATTCTTAATAGTGTTGATGAACAGAGGGATCTTGGTGTATTTGTGCATAGATCCCTGAAAGTAGGCAGTCAAGTCGATAAGGTTGTTAAGAAGGCATATGGAGTCTTAGCTTTTATTGGTAGGGGGATTGAATTTCGGAGCCGCAACGTCA
>JAGIQG010000001.1:138177664-138191460 GCA_024679065.1 Sphyrna mokarran
GAACATAGAACATTACAGCGCAGAACAGGCCCTTCGGCCTTCGATGTTGCGCCGACCAATATAAAAAGCAATGACCCTCCTAACTAAACCATTCCCTTCTCTTCCATATACTTATCAACTAACCTCTTAAATGCCACCAAACTTGGCGCATCTACAACTGCTGCAGGCAGGGCATTCCACTCCCTAACCACCCTTTGTGTAAAGAACCTACCTCTGATATCCGTCCTATAACTATACCCCTTAATTTAAAGCTGTGTCCCCTCGTGCTAGCTTTCTCCATCCTAGGAAAAAGGCTATCACTGTCCACCCTATCAAAACCTCTAATCATCTTACATGCTTCGATAAGGTCTCCTCTTAGCCGCCTCCTTTCTAACGAAAACAACCTCAAATCCCTCAGCCTCTCTTCATAAGACCTGCCCTCCATACCAGGCAACATCCTGGTAAACCTCCTCTGTACCCTCTCCAATGCCTCCACATCTTTCTTATAATGTGGGGACCAGAACTGCACACAATACTCCAAGTGCGGCCGCACTAGAGTTTTGTACAGTTGCAACATGACGTTGCGGTTCCTAAATTCAATCCCCCTACCAATAAAAGCTAAGACTCCGTATGCCTTCTTAACAACCTTATCGACTTGACTGCCTACTTTCAGGGATCTATGCACACATACACCAAGATCCCTCTGTTCATCAACACTATTAAGAGTCCTACCATTAGCCCTATACTCTACACATTTATTATTCCTGCCAAAGTGCATTACCTCACACTTTTCCACATTAAACTCCATTTGCCAGCTCTCGGCCCAGCTCTGCAACTTGTCCAAGTCTCTCTGCAAACTATAACACCCTCTTCACTATCTACCACTCCACCGACTTTAGTGTCATCTGCAAATTACTAATCCATCCTTCAATACCCTCATCCAGATCATTTATAAAAATTACAAACAGCAGGGGCCCCAAAACAGACCCCTGAGGCACACCACTTGTCACCGAACTCCACGATGAATATCTCCCATCAACCACCACCCTCTGTCTTCTATCTGCTAGCCAATTCCTAATCCAATTAGCTAAATCACCCTCTATCCCATACATCTGCATTTTCTGCAGAAGCCTTCCATGGGCCACCTTATCGAACGCCTTACTAAAGTCCATATATACCACATCAACCGCCTTACCCCCATCCACCTCTTTGGTCACTTTTTCAAAAAATTCAATGAGGTTAGTAAGGCATGACCTACCCTTCACGAAACCATGCTGACTATCCCCAATCAATTCATTTCTCTCTAAATAACTATAAATCCTATCCCTAATAATTCTCTCCAATACCTTGCCCACAACAGAAGTAAGACTCACTGGCCTATAATTCCCTGGAAGGTCTCTCTTCCCCTTCTTGAACAATGGGACCACATTCGCTATCCTCCAGTTCTCCGGAACCACACCCGTAACCAACGACGACCTGAAGATCAGAGCCAGAGGCTCTGCAATCTCCTCTCTTGCCTCCCAGAGAATCCTAGGGTAAATCCCGTCCGGCCCAGGGGACTTAACCAACTTCAAACCCTCAAGAATATCTAGCACATCCTCCCTATCTAGCACATCCTCCCTATCCCTATGTACTGTCTGGAGACAATATACATCTTTTTAATCTATGCTTAATGCTATGTCCACTCACATTGTCTGTACTTCAAAACTTCATTCGCTGTAAAGACTCGCATTTTATTCTGCAAACTGAGTGTGTGCCTTTATATGCTCCGTTTTGGTCAGAACTCCCCACTCACCTGACAAAGGAGCAAACAGCGATAACAGCATTTGCTACCAAATAAACCTGTTAAACTTTAACCTGGTGTTGTGAAATTCTTACTGTTTTTGTCTGCCAGCAGGTGCCCCCAATCAACATCTGAAAGCTCCTGTCTAATACCAGCAAAATTGACTTTGCCACAATTTAGAACTTTAACTTTCCCAAATATTTGACATTCACCTGGGAAATAAGAAAGGGCAGGTTTAGAAGTATTAGTGAGAATCATTTTGGGACCAGTGATCATAATTCCATTCGTTTTAAGGCTATGGATAATGATAGGTCTGTCTCAAAAGTTAAAGTTCCCTACTATTATCCCCTATTTTTCTTGCAGCTATCTATAATCTCCTTAAATATTTGCTTCTCAATTTCCCGCTGACTATTTGGGGGCCTGTACTACGATCCTATTATAAGGCCGTAAGACATAGGAGCAGAATTAGGCTACTCAGCTCATTGAGTCTGCTCTGCATTCAGTTATTGTTGATTTTTTCTTAGCCCCATTCTCCTGCCCCTTGTCCATAACCCCTGATCCCCTTAATAATCAAGAACTTATCTATCTCTGTCTTTAAAGACACCCAATTACCAGGCCTCCACAGCCTTCTGCAGCAAAGTGATTCACAGATTCATTACTCTCTGGCTAAAGAAATTCCTCCTCATCTCTGTTTTAAAGGATCATTCCTTTAGCCTGAGTTTGTTCTCTCTGCTTCTCGTTTTTCCTATTAGTGGAAACATCCTCTCCATATCCACTCTATCCAAGTCTCGTAGTATCATGTAAGTTTCAATAAAATCACCTCTCATCCTTCTAAACTCCAAAGAGTACAGACCCAGAGTCCTCAAAACCGTTGCTCATGTGACAAGCTCTTCATTTCAGGGAGCATTCTTATGAAGCTCCTCTAGACCCTTTCCAAGGCTAGAACATCCTTCCTTAGATACGGGGCCCAAAACTGTTCACAATTCTCCAACTGGGTCTAACGAGAGCCTTTTACAGTCTCAGAATTACGTTCCTTTTCTTGTATTCTAGTTCTTTCGACATGAATGCTAACATTGCATTTGGCTTCCTAACAGCTGACTGAACCTACAGTCTAATCTTAAGAAAATCTTGAACAAGGATTTCCAAGTCCCTTTGTGTTTCTGATTTCCTAAGCATTTTCCCGTTTAGAAAATATTCTATGCTTCCATTCCTCCCAAAATGCATTAACCTCACTTTTCCACATTGTATTCCATCTGCCACTTCTATGCCCACTCTTCTAACTTGTCCAAGTCCTTCTGCAGCCCTCTCTCCTCCGCTTTCTCAATATAACTGTCCCTCTACATATCTTTGTATCAACTGCAAACTTAATAATAGTGCTCAGTTCCTTCCTCCAAATCATTAAAATATATTGTGAAAAGTTGTGGTCCTAGCACTGACCCCTGAGGCACACCACTAGTCACCAGCTGCCATCCTGAAAAAGACTCCTTTATCTCCATTGTCTGCTTTTTGCCAGTCAGCCAATCCTCCAACCATGCAAGGAGCTTACCCATAACACCATGGGCTCTTAAATTATTTAACAGTGTCCTATGCAGCACCTTATCACAGGCCTTTTGAAAATCTAAATAAATCACATCCATTGATTCTCCTTTAACTTCCTTGTTACCTCTTGAAAGAACTCTAACAGATTTGTCAGACATGGCCTCCCCTTGACAAAGCCACACTGACTCAGTCCTACTTTATCATGCACTTATAAGTACTCTGTGATCTCATCTTTAATAATGGATTCTAAAATCTTGCCAATGACCGAAGTCAGAAAAAACTGATTTCCCCTCTGCTGCCTCTTTACCTTCTTAAACAGTGCTGGTACACTTGCTACTTTCCAGTCCACTAGTATCCTCGCTGCCTCCAATCATTACTGAAAGATCACCATCAACGCCTCCACAATTTCCTCTTTTAGAACTCAGGGATATAGTCCACCTAGTCCAGGTAATTTATCCATCTTCAGACCTTTCAGTTTCCCTAGAACCTTCTCCTTAGTGATGGCCATTATCCTCATCTATGCCTCCTGACTCTCCTGGAGCTCTGACATCCCATTGGTGTCTTCCACCGTGAAGACTGATGTAAGGTAACTATTCAGTTCCTCTACCATTTCTTTGTTTCTGACTGTTATTTCTACAGCCTCATTTTCCAGTGATCCAATGTCTATTTTTTGCCTCTTTCTCACCTATATATTGAAAAAAAGTCTTTCTGTCTTACTTTATATTACTAGCTAACTTACGCTCATATTTCATCTTCTCCCTACTTATTATTTTCTTAGTTGCCCTCTGCTCGCTTTTAAAGCTTCACAATCTTCTGGCTTCCCACTAATCCTTGCCACTTTGTATGCTACTTCTTTTGTGTTATGCAGTTCTTGACTTTCTTCATCAGCCATGAATGCCTCATCATTCCCTTAGCATGTTTCCTCCTCCTTGGGATGAATTTCTCTTATGCCTGCCGAATAAGTTCCAAAAACTCCTGCCATTGCTGTTCCACTGTCTTTCCTGCTAGGCTCCCTTTCCAATTAACTCTGGCCAGCTCCTCCCTCATGTCTTTGTAGTTACTTATATTTATTTGTAATACTGTTACATCTGATTCTAGCTTCTCCCCTTCAAACTGCAGGGTAAATTTTATCAGATTGTGGTCACTGCTCTCTAAAGGTTCTTTCATTTTAATTTCCCTAATGAAGTCTGTCTCATTACACATCACCAAATCCAGAGTTGCCTGGTCCTTAATAAGCTTCTTCATGAGCTGCTCCAAAAAACCATGCATACCTGATTTTCCTAGTCCACCTGCATATTGAAGTTTCCCACAATTATTGCAATATTGTCTTTTTTTATATGCCTTTTCTATCTCCCGATTTATTTTCTGCCCTACATCCTGACTACTGCTAGGGCCTGTACGTAAGTCCCGCCAGGATTTTTTTTAATTTTGCAATTCCTCAACTTTACCCACAGAGGTTCTGTGCCTTCTGATCCTATATCACTTCTTGCAAGCAATCTAACTTCATTCCTTACTATGAAGGAATGAAGTTAGATTGTTCGCAAGAAGTGATATAGGATCAGAAGGCACAGAATCTCTGTGGGTAAAGTTGAGGAATGCAATGCCAGCCCCTTTGCCCACCTGCCTGTCCTTTCAATAGGACACGTATCCTTTGATATCTAGATCCCAGCTCTGATCTCCTTGCAGTCATTTCTCTGTGATGCCCACAACATCGTACCAGCCAATTTCAATGTGTACAACAAGCTCATTTACCTTGTTCTGCATGTATATATGTACAACACCCTCAGTCCTGCATTGACTACTTCTCTTCTCATATTTGTCACCTTTTTTTTGCTCTGCTTGAGGTTAGATTCCTGCTACCTTCTAAACTCTCTGTTCTACTGCGTGGCCTGGAAACTTCACTAACCTGTCCTGAGCCCTCAGCTCTATTAATCTGCACTCCTACCCTCTCCTTTGATTTTGATTTTCTAATTCTTCATATAACTGAATCTTCCTCCCACTATAGAACATAGAACATTACAGCACAGAACAGGCCCTTCGGCCTTCGATGTTGTGCCGACCAAAATAAAAAGCAATGCCCCTCCAAACTAAACCATTCCCTTCTCTTCCATATACTTATCAATTAACCTCTTAAACGACACCAAACTTGGCGCATCTACAACAGCTGCAGGCAGGGCATTCCACTCCCTAATCACTCTTTGAGAAAAGAACCTACCTCTGATATCCGTCCTATAACTCATACCCCTTAATTTAAAGCTGTGTCCCCTCGTGCTAGCTTTCTCCATCCTAGGAAAAAGGCTATCACTGTCCACCCTATCTAAACCTCTAATCATCTTATATGCTTCAATAAGTTTAAAACCCTATTTACAGCCCTAGTTGTACGATTCGCCAGGTCTCTGGTCCCAGCACGGTTCAGATGAAGGCCATCTCATTGGAACAGGTCCCTTCTTCCCTAATACTAGTGCCAAAGTCCCATAAATTCAAACCCATTCCTCCCACGCCAATGTTTAAACCACATATTTACCTCCTTAATCTTATTGATCCTGTGTCATATGGCTCGTGGTTCAGGCAGTAATCCAGAGATTATTAACTTTTTGGTTCTACTTTTTAATTTAGCTCCTAGCTGTTCATATTCCATGAGCAGAATCTTTGTTCCTGTTCTACCTATATCATTAATACCTACTTGGACCACACCAATTGGATCTTTACCCTCCCACTCCAAGTTCCTCTGCAACCCAAATGAGATATCCCAAACTCAAACACCAGACAGGCAACACAATCTTTGGGATTCTCGAACCTGGTCACAGAGAACAGTGTCAATGCCCCTAATTATATTACCCCCAATTACAACTGCAGTGATCGCTCCCTTTTTATTTTTCAGTTGTACCTTGATAGACTCAGTGGACAAACTCTCAGATATATTTTACTAATATTTAATATTTATTAAATACTTAATATTTAATACTTTACTAATATTGATTGGAATAGATATAGCTCTAGCTCGTTAGAGGGGTCAGTTTTCGTACAAAGTGTGCAGGAAGGTTTTTTGACTCAGTATGTAGATAGGCCAACTAGAGGTGAGGCTACATTGGATTTGGTGCTGGGCAATGAGCCAGACAGGTGTTAGACTTGGAAGTTGGTGAACATTTTGGTGATAGTGACCACAATTCGGTTACGTTCACCTTAGTGATGGATAGGGATAGGCATGAAGCTGGGGGGCAGTAGTTATAGCTGGGGGAAGGGTAATTATGAGGCCATCAGGAGAGAATTAGGGTGCATAGATTGGACTAGGAAGCTACAGGGGCTTGGAACATCTGGAATGTGGAGCTTATTCAAGGAGCAGCTGCTGCGGGTCCTTGATAAGTATGTCCCTGTCAGGCAAGGAGGAAATGGTCGAGTAAGAGAACTTTGGTGTACGAAAAAAGTTGATTTGCTGGTTAAAAGGAAAAAAAAGGCTTATGTCAGGATGAGGATTGAAGGCTCGGTTAGTGCAATGGATAGCTATAGATTAGCCAGGAGGGAGCTAAAGAGTGAGTTGAGAAGAGCTAAAAGAGGACACGAGAAGACTTTGGCTGATAGGATCAAAGAGAATCCTAAAGCTTTCTTTAGATATGTTAAGAATAGAAGATTGGTTAGGACAAGATTAGGGCCAGTCATAGACAGCAGTGGAAAGTTGTGCGTGGAGCCTGAAGAGATTGGAGAAGCACTGAATAAATATTTCTCTTCGGTATTCACGCAGGGTGATGTAAATGTAGTTATGGAGAACACTGAGGTACAGGGTTGCAAACGGGAAAGTATTGAAGTAGATAGGGAGGATGTGCTAGATATTCTCGAGGGTTTGAAGTTGATAAGTCCCCTGGGCCGGACGGGATTTACCCTAGGATTCTCTGGGAGGCAAGAGAGGAGATTGCAGAGCCTCTGGCTCTGATCTTCAGGTCCTCGTTGGTTACGGGTGTGGTTCCGGAGGACTGGAGGATAGCGAATGTGGTCCCATTGTTTAAGAAGGGGAAGACAGACCTTCCAGGGAATTATAGGCCAGTGAGTCTTACTTCTGTTGTGGGCAAGGTATTGGAGAGAATTATTAGGGATAGGATTTATAGTTATTTAGAGAGAAATGAATTGATTGGGATAGTCAGCATGGTTTTGTGAAGGGTAGGTCGTGCCTTACTAACCTCATTGAGTTTTTTGAAAAAGTGACTAAAGAGGTGGAGGGGGGTAAGGCGGTTGATGTGGTATATATGGACTTTAGTAAGGCGTTTGATAAGGTGGCCCATGGAAGACTTCTGCAGAAAATGCAGATGTAGGGGATAGAGGGTGATTTAGCTAATTGGGTTAGGAATTGGCTAGCAGAAAGAAGACAGAGGGTGGTGGTTGATGGGAGATATTCATCTTGGAGTTCGGTGACAAGTGGTGTACCTCAGGGGTCTGTTTTGGGGCCCCTGCTGTTTGTAATTTTTATAAATGATATGGATGAGGGTATTGAAGGATGGATTAGTAAATTTGCAGATGACACTAAAGTCGGTGGAGTGGTAGATAGTGAAGAGGGGTGTTATAGTATGCAGAGGGACTTGGACAAGTTGCAGAGCTGGGCCGAGAGGTGGCAAATGGAGTTTAATGTGGAAAGTGTGAGGTAATGCACTTTGGCAGGAATAATAAATGTGTAGAGTATAGGGCTAATGGTAGGATTCTTAATAGTGTTGATGAACAAGAGGGATCTTGGTGTATTTGTGCATAGATCCCTGAAAGTAGGCAGTCAAGTCGATAAAGGTTGTTAAGAAGGCATACGGAGTCTTAGCTTTTATTGGTAGGGGGATTGAATTTCGGAGCCGCAACGTCATGTTGCAACTGTACAAAACTCTAGTGCGGCCGCACTTGGAGTATTGTGTGCAGTTCTGGTCCCACATTATAAGAAAGATATGGAGGCATTGGAGAGGGTACAGAGGAGGTTTACCAGGATGTTGCCTGGTATGGAGGGCAGATCTTATGAAGAGAGGCTGAGGGATTTGAGGTTGTTTTCGTTAGAAAGGAGGCGGCTAAGAGGGACCTTATCGAAACATATAAGATGATTAGAGGTTTAGATAGGGTGGACAGTGATAGCCTTTTTCCTAGGATGGAGAAAGCTAGCACGAGGGGACACAGCTTTAAATTAAGGGGTGATAGTTATAGGACGGAAATCAGAGGTAGGTTCTTTACCCAAAGGGTGGTTCAGGAGTGGAATGCCCTGCCTGCAGCAGTTGTAGATGCGCCAAGTTTGGTGGCGTTTAAGAGGTTAGTTGATAAGTATATGGAAGAGAAGGGAATGGTTTAGTTTGGAGGGTCATTGCTTTTTATATTGGTTGGCGCAACATCAAAGGCTGAAGGGCCTGTTCTGTGCTGTAATGTTCTATGTTCTATATGCCCTCTCAGTACTGCTATGATGTTCTCCCTAATCAAAAACGCAATTCCCCCTTCTCTCTTACCTCCTGCTCTATCTTCCTATAGCATTTGTACTCTGGATCATTGAGTTGTTAGCCCTGCCCCTCCGTTAGCCATGTTTCAGTAATAGCTATAACATTCCGTCTATGCCCTAAGTTGCCATCAGGTACCTTGCATTGTAATAAACACAGTTTAATCTGGAATTCCCTTGCTCTGCACTGCTTTCTTAGACTATCCGTCCTGCCATGTTTTGTACATTAGAAAGAACAAGAAAGAACAAAGCAGCACGGGAAACAGGCCCTTCAGCCCAACGAGCCCGCACCGCCACCCCGATGTTCCCACCTCTACCAGCGATCCCTGTCCATTCTTCCTGTGTTTTATTTCTCTGAGCCTTCCTGGGCTCATTCTCCACATCGTCCATGTCTGTGCTAGGTGTATGGAGCTGTGGTTCCTAAGGGACCAAGTTAAGGAACTAGAGCTGCAGCTCAAGGACCTTCGTCTCATTAGAGAGAATGAGAAGGTAATTGACAGGAGCTACCTGCAGGTGGTCACATAAGGGCCATGGGAGGAAGCCAAATGGGTAACTTAGAAAAGGGAAAGCTCAGGTAATGGAGAGAGGTGGATGTCCCCCTTCGTAATAAAGACTCCCATCTAAGTACTGCTGAGGGAACAGCTCACCTGGAGAGGCAGCAGTGGCCGGGTCTCTGAAGCTGACCCCTATCCAGTAGTTCAAAAAAGTAAGGAAAAGAGGAGAAAGGTAGTGTTATTAGGGGACTCCATAGTGAGGGGGTCAGACAGGCGTTTTTGCGGATGCAGATGGGAGTCTCGGATGATGGTTTGCCTCCCTGGTGCCGGGATCCGGGATGTCTCTGGACGAGTCCCAGACATCCTGAAAGGGCAGGGTGAGGAGTTAGAGGTTGTGGTACATATAGGAACTGCTGACATAGGCAGGAACAGGGAAGGCATCATGAAAAGGGATTATAGGGAATTAGGTAGACAGCTGAGAAAGAGAAATACGAAGGTAGTAATCTTGGAATTGCTGCATGCACCGTGTGAGAGAGTGAGGGCAAGAATGGAATGAGGTGGAGGGTGAATGCATGGCTGAGGGACTGGAGCAAGGGGCAGGGATTCAGGTTCATAGATCATTGGGACAGGAATAATAAAGACGGTACAATAAACATGGGTGGCACTTGAATCGCAGGGGGGACCAATATCTTGGCAGGAAGGTTGGCTAGGGCTACTGGAGGGACTTTAAACGAGAAAGGTTGGGGGGAGGGAATCGAGATGAGGTGACTGAGAGCGAGGAGGTTAGCTCCCAAGTAGAGAAGGATTATAGACAGTATGAGAGGGAGGTTAGACGGGTGATGGAGAAGAGAAGCGCCCAGACTGAGGGTCTGAGGTCTGTCTATTCTAATGCCAGGAGTGTAGTGAATAAAGTGGATGAGCTTACGGCCTGGATTGCTGCTTGGAAATGTGATGTGGTGCCCATTACAGAGACTTGGATGTCTCAGGGAAAGGAATGGTTACTTCAGGTGCCAGGATTCAGATGTTTCAGGAAGGATAGAGAGGGAGGCAAAAGAGGTGGCAGAGTGGCACTGTTGATCAGGGACAGTGTCACGGCTGTAGAGAAGGTGGATGCCGTGGAGGGACTGTCTACAGAGTCTCTGTGGGTGGAAGTTAGGAATAGCAAGGGGTTGGTAACTTTGCTGGGTGTTTTCTATAGGCCGTCTAATAGTGACAGGGAAGTTGAGGTGCAGATAGACAAACAGATCCTGAGGAGACATAAATATAACAGAATTGTCGTGATATAAGACTTTAATTTCCCATACATAGAACATAGAGTGCAGACCCATACAGCACAGAACAGGCCCTTCGGCCCTCGATGATGCGCCAACCAATTGAGAAAAAGCAATGACCCTCTAACCTAAACCATTCCTTTTACATCCATAAACCTATCCACGGACCTCTTAAACACCCCCAAACTTGGTGCAACTACAACTGCAGCAGGCAGGGCATTCCATATCCTTATCACCCTCTGGGTAAAGAACCTACCTCTGACATCCATCCTATAACTACCACAAACTGGAACATCAACTGGAATGTCCCCAGGGAGGAGTTTGTTAGGTGTGTTAGAACATAGAACATAGAACATAGAACAATACAGCACAGAACAGGCCCTTCGGCCTTCGATGTTGTGCCGACCAAAATAAAAAAAGCAATGCCCCTCCTAACTAAACCATTCCCTTCTCATCCATATACTTTTCAACTAACCTCTTAAAGGGGAAAAAGAAAAAAAAAAAAAAAAAAAAAACCCAAAAAAAAAAAAAAAAAAAAAAAAAAAACCAAAAAAAAAAAAAAAAAAAAAGAAAAAAAAAAAAAAAAAAAAAAAAAAAAAAAAAGAAAAAAAAAAAAAAACAAAAAAAAAAGTAAACGCCACCAAACTTGGCGCATCTACAACAGCTGCAGGCAGGGCATTCCACTCCCTAATCACTCTTTGAGTAAAGAACCTACCTCTGATATCCGTCCTATAACTCATACACCTTAATTTAAAGTTGTGTCCCCTCGTGCTAGCTTTCTCCATCCTAGGAAAAAGGCTATCACTGTCCACCCTATCCAAACCTCTAATCATCTTATATGCTTCAATAAGATCCCCCTTAGCCGCCTCCTTTCTAACGAAAACAACCTCAAATCCTTCAACCTCTCTTCATAGACCTGCCCTCCATACCAGGCAACATCCTAGTAAACCTCCTCTGTACCCTCTCCAATGCCTCCACATCTTTCTTATAATGTGGCGACCAGAACTGCACACAATACTCCAAGTGCGGCCGCACTAGAGTTTTGTACAGCTGCAACATGATGCTGCGGCTCCTAAATTCAATCCCCCTACCAATAAAAGCTAAGACTCCATATGCCTTCTTAACAACTTTATCCACTTGACTGCCTACTTTCAGGGATCTATTGACACATACACCAAGATCCTTCTGTTCCTCAACACTATTAAGAGCCCTACCATTAGCCCTATACTCTACACATTTATTGTTCCTGCCAAAGTGCATTACCTCACACTTTTCCACATTAAACTCCATTTGCCACCTCTCGGCCCAGCTCTGCAACTTGTCCAAGTCACTCTGTAAACTAAAACACCCTCTTCACTATCTACCACACCACCAACTTTAGTATCATCTGCAAATTTACTGATCCATCCCTCAATACCTCATCCAGATCATTTATAAAATTAAACAGCAGGGGCCCCAAAACAGACCCCTGAGGCACACCACTCGTCACCGAACTCCACGATGAATATCTCCCATCAACCACCACCCTCTGTCTTCTATCTGCCAGCCAATTTCTAATCCAATTAGCTAAATCACCCTCTATTCCACACATCTGCATTTTCTGTAGAAGTCTTCCATGGGCCACCTTATCAAAAGCCTTACTAAAGTCCATATATACTACATCAACCGCCTTACCCCATCCACCTCTTTGGTCACTTTCTCAAAAAACTCAATGAGGTTAGTAAGGCATGACCTACCCTTCACGAAACCATGCTGACTATCCCCAATCAATTCATTTCTCTCTAAATAACTATAAATCCTATCCCTAATAATTCTCTCCAATACCTTGCCCACAACAGAAGTAAGACTCACTGGCCTATAATTCCCTGGAAGGTCTCTCTTCCCCTTCTTAACAATGGGACCACATTCGCTATCCTCCAGTCCTCCGGAACCACACCCGTAACCAACGAGGACCTGAAGATCAGAGCCAGAGGCTCTGCAATCTCCTCTCTTGCCTCCCAGAGAATCCTAGGGTAAGTCCCGTCCGGCCAGGGGACTTATCCAACTTCAAACCCTCGAGAATTTCTAACACATCCTCCCTATCTACTACAATAATTCCCAATTTGCAACCTGTACCTCAGTGTTCTCCATAGCTACATTTCCAGCACTCTGCGTGAATACCGAAGAGAAATATTTATTCAGTGCCTCACCAATCTCTTCAGGCTCCAAGCACAACTTCCCACTGCTGTCTATGACTGGGCCTAATCTTGCCCTAACCAATCTTCTATTCTTAACATATCGAAAGAAAGCTTTAGGATTCTCCTTAATCCTATCAGCCAACATCTTCTCGTGTCCCCTCTTAGCTCTCCTCAATTCACTTTTTACCTCCTTCCTAGCTAATCTATAGCTATCCATTGCACTACCTGAGCCTTCAAGCCTCATCCTGACATAAGCCTCCTTTTTCTTCTTAACCAGCAAATCCTTTTTTCGTACACCAAGGCTCTCTTACTCGTCCATTTCCTCCCTGCCTGACAGGGACATACTTATCAAGGACTCGCAGCAGCTGCTCCTTGAATAAGCACCACATTCCAGATGTTCCCAGTCCCTGTAGTTCCCTAGTCCAATCTATGCACCCTAATTCTCTCCTGATGGCCTCATAATTACCCTTCCCCCAGCTATAACTACAGCCCCCAGCTTCATGCCTATCCCTGTCCATCACTAAGGTGTTCAGGAGGGTTTCCTCACACAGTACGTGTATAAGCCTATGAGAGGAGAGACTGTACTTGACCTGGTGCTAGCTAATGAACCAGGACAGGTGTTGGATCTCGGTGGGAGATCATCTTGGGAATGGTGATTATAATTCTATCTCCTTCATGATAGCATTGGAAAGACATAGGATCAGGCAGGCTAGGGAGGTGTTTATCTGGAGTAAGGGGAAATATGAAGACATCAGGTTGATAGGTTGAGGGAGCTGGGTCTCTTCTCCCTGGAGAGACGAAGGTTGAGAGGCAACCTGATAGAGCTTTATAAAATGTTGAGAGGAATAGATAGCGTGGATTCTCTGAGGCTATTTCCCCGAGCTGAAATGGTCACTACGAGAGGACACAAGTTTAAGGTGCTGGGCAGCAAGTACAGAGGAGATGTTAGTGGTAAGCTTTTCACTCAGAGGGTGGTGAGTGAGTGGAATTGGCTGCTGTCGATAGTGGTGGAGGTGAACCTGGGGTCTTTTAAAAGACTTCTCGATGAGTACATGGGATTAAATGGGATTGGGAGTTCTATGGCCTAATAGGTATGGGTATGATCGG
>JAGIQG010000001.1:138191560-138245835 GCA_024679065.1 Sphyrna mokarran
GAACATAGAACAATACAGCACAGAACAGGCCCTTCGGCCTTCGATGTTGTGCCGACCAAAATAAAAAGCAATGCCCCTCCAAACTAAACCATTCCCTTCTCTTCCATATACTTATCAATTAACCTCTTAAACGCCACCAAACTTGGCGCATCTACAACAGCTGCAGGCAGGGCATTCCACTCCCTAATCACTCTTTGAGTAAAGAACCTACCTCTGATATCCGTCCTATAACTCATACCCCTTAATTTAAAGCTGTGTCCCCTCGTGCTAGCTTTCTCCATCCTAGGAAAAAGGCTATCACTGTCCACCCTATCTAAACCTCTAATCATCTTATATGTTTCAATAAGGTCCCCTCTTAGCCGCCTCCTTTCTAACGAAAACAACCTCAAATCCCTCAGCCTCTCTTCATAGACCTGCCCTCCATACCAGGCAACATCCTGGTAAACCTCCTCTGTACCCTCTCCAATGCCTCCACATCTTTCTTATAATGTGGGGACCAGAACTGCACACAATACTCCAAGTGCGGCCGCACTAGAGTTTTGTACAGTTGCAACATGACGTTGCGGCTCCGAAATTCAATCCCCCTACCAATAAAAGCTAAGACTCCATATGCCTTCTTAACAACCTTATCGACTTGATTGCCAACTTTCAGGGATCTATGCACACATACACCAAGATCCCTCTGTTCATCAACACTATTAAGAGTCCTACCATTAGCCCTATACTCTACACATTTGTTATTCCTGCCAAAGTGAATTACCTCACACTTTTCCGCATTAAACTCCATTTGCCACCTCTCGGCCCAGCTCTGCAACTTGTCCAGGTCTCTCTGCAAACTATAACAACCCTCCTTTTTATCTACCACTCCTCCGATTTTGGTGTCATCCGCAAATTTACTAATCCATCCCTCAGTACCGTCATCCTGAGGTACACCACTTATAACCGAACTCCATGATGAATAATTTCCATCAACCACCACCCTCTGTCTTCTATCAGCTAGCCAATTCCTGATCCAATTAGCTAAATCACCCTCAATCCCATACATCTGCATTTTCTGCAGAAGCCTTCCATGGGGAACCTTATCGAACGCCTTACTAAAGTCCATATATACCACGTCAACTGCTTTACCCCCATCCACCTCTTTGGTCACTTTTTCAAAAAACTCAATAAGGTTAGTAAGGCACGACCTACCCTTCACAAAACCATGCTGACTATCCCCAATCAATTCATTTCTCTCTAAACAACTATAAATCCTATCCCTAATAATTCTTTCCAATACTTTGCCCACAACAGAAGTAAGACTCACCGGTCTATAATTCCCAGGAAAGTCTCTATTCCCCTTCTTGAACAATGGGACCACATTTGCTATCCTCCAGTCTTCCAGCACTATATCTGTAACCAATGACGACCTGAAGATCAGAGCCTATTCATGCATTTGTCTAGTTGTGTTGTAAGTGCCATTATTATCCCTGCTCCCATCACCTCCCCGGGCCGCGTGTTCCAGACATACACCACCCTCTCTGTGAGAACAAAACTTGCCTCGCATGGATCGCCCCCTTTATTACCATAGAAAATACTTGAGCCAAAACATTGTGTGATTTCAAGAATTAGATATAGCTCTTGGGACTAAAGGGTTCAGGGGATATGGGGTGAAGGCAGGATCAAGACATTGAATTTGATGATCAGCCATGATCAGAATGAATAGTGGAGCAAGCTGGAAGGGCTGAATGGTCTTCTCCTGTTTTTATTTTCCATGTATGTTGCGATTTTTGATTCCTACAGATTGGTTATTATTTGTTTGTCTATTCATTACTCCTGCAAATGTGTTCTTTCCCTCGCTGTTTTTTCACCTCCATCCAAATGGACTCTACATTATTCGAGCCTAGATCACCTCTCTGTTCTAATTTCTTCCCTTATTAACAGTGCTACCCCACTACCTTTTCCTGTCTTTCTGAAAGTTCAAATGTCCCTGAATAGTAAGTTCCACATTTTGATTTCCTTATAACCATATCTCTGTGATGGCCAGGAGATTACAGAAATCATATTCGTCTACCACAATTTATGTTGTTACTTCAACCACCTTATTCATTAAGATACAAAACCTTTGGGTTTGATTTTTTGCAATTTTTAATCAGTTCAAATCCTCCACAATCATACCATAAGATATAGAAGCAGAATTAGGCCATCCAGACAATCAAAGATGTTCCACCATTCAATCATGGCTGAATGATTCTCATCCCCATTCTGCTGTTTTCTCCCCTTAACTTTTGATCCTCTTGTTGATCAAGAACTTATCTATCTCTGTCATAAAGACACTCAATGACCTCGCCTCCACAGCTCTCTGTGGCAATGAGTTCCACAGATTCACCACTTTCCTCCTCATCTCAGTGTTAAAATGTAGTCCCTATAGCCTGAGGTTGTGCTCTTGAGTTCGAATCTCACCCACTAGTGGAAATATCCTCTCCACATCCATTCTATTTGCACTTTTCAGTGTTCTGTAAGTTTCTATTAGATTGCCTCTCATCCTTCTAAACTCCATCAAGTATAGACCCAGATTCCTCAACCACTCCTCATATGACAAATCCTTCATTGCTGAGATCATTCTTGTGAACCTCCTTTGGAGCTCCTCCAATGCTAGCACATTCTTCCTTCGGTATGGGGCCAAAACTGCTCACAATATTCAAAATAGGGTCTGACCAGTACATAATATAGCTTTAACAGTACATCCCTGCTCTTGTATTCTAGCCCTCTAAAAACTCTTTGCACTTTAGCTGCCCTTTTTCTAGCCGTTTATCAGCCCTTGGATGAGAAAACTGCAAGAACGGATTGTCCGCCTGTCTGTTGCCTGTGCAACATCTTAAAAGTCCATAGCAATTGTAGTCAATTGGAGAGATAACCTTTCAAGTGGTTTTCATAATTGTCAGCAAGTACACTCCCAATGCCTCCTGCATCCACCCACCAAAATATTGTGCGAGTGCATGATGTCATCATAATGCACGCTCAACTCATTGTGTGCAATTTAACACATTTCCAGATGTGATGTGCATCCCGTACATCAGTCAAGGAAGGTGCCAGATTGCATCGAAAGGGAGCTGCAATTTCTACTATCAATGTACCAAGAAAATACACACACATTTGAAGCTCAATGAAATGGAGTGAACCTTGAGCACCTATCAAGTGCTCAAGCTCCATTACTCGCACTTCGGAAAAATGTGGCAATCTCAGGATTTGCTTCAGTCTGAGATAGCTAATTTAGTTCTCATGCAAAAGCTGCATGAGATCCTGACCCTGTACTCAACATGATGTTTATTGCTGTTAAATATTTTTGAAAGAGTAATACAAAGCCAGGTCTGTCCACTTAGCCAGAGTCTTAGTTTCTCACAATATGGAGAACACTGTTTAGGAGTTTTTTGAGCACAAATTTTTGAGCACACATTTGCATCGGTAGTAAATGGTGATTGGAGAACAAAATATTGCAAAATGCCCAAATCATGATTTACATTGATGGAATTTCCTATTGCAATTGTTTCCGACCCCACCGGTGATATAAGAGGCTCCCATAATGCTGTGTTGAGAATTTTACCATAATACATTAACACCTCATTTCCATGCCTTCTTGCAGCACTTATCCCCTTATGTACCAAGGTCTGCCCATGATGGTGTGACATCATGATGGTTACACTTCTGACAGGTTTTTAGTGTAGGAACATGGCGAGCTCACCTCCGAGGTGAGTTTAGCGGTTGGTGCGCAGATCACGATGGGTCACTGCTGACTCAGGGAAGAGATGCATTGGCCTTCTGGTACTGGTGGTAGATTGTGACAGGGCCAGATGTAGAAGATGGGGTGAAGCAGTGACTAGGCCAGAGATGAAGGGCATGAAATGGCAACTAGGCTAGAGGTAAGGAAGATGAAGTGGAGACTGGGCCAAAGATAAGGGAGAACCAATAGATGTAGTGTATTTGGATTTTCAGTAAACATTTGATAAAATCTGACATAAGACATTAGTTTTCAAAATTAAGGTGCATGGGAATTGGGGGTAATATGGATTGAGAATCAGTTAGCAGACAGGAAAAATTGACCAGGAAGAAATGCATCTCTTTTGAAGTGGCAGGTCATCTCTAGTGGAGTCCCACTGGGATCAGTGCTTGGGCCCCAACAATTCACATTATTGGATGTATAGGTCGAATGGAAGAGCTGGCATAAACTCCTCCTATTTTCTACATTTCTGACTCAGCACTAGAAGTGGAAGAAATCCAAGTTTAAAACCTAATGCTCCATTGTTCAGCTTCTGGTCTTCTGCCTTTCTTGGAGGGACATGACTCAAGGAAGGGAAGTCTGTCTAGTGTAGTGAATAGTGGCCAATAACAACAGCTGTGAGATCCACCCACGTGGGATGGGGTGGTTGCCTGTGAGTTCTTGACTGACTGTGTCAACAATGACATGACAGCAATGAACATCCCTTTGCAGCTTAGATCATTCAGCCACAAGTCAATTCACCTTCCTTCAGTCTGACCGATAAGTTATTCACACCCACAAACTCACCACTGAAGAGTGTGAGTGTCATTGATTGCTGCTCTGCAGTTAACCCTTGGCACACTAATCTCATACTATGATTACTATGGTTTCCCTGCACCATTTGCCAAGTGGGTGAGACATACATCTACCTTATCAGTGAGCAAGACAATACAGGCAGGATAGAACACCCTCACCTATCAGACATAGGTGCTAGGGCACCTTCATAAGGCTCTCCCCACCCCATCCTCTGTTTGTATGTGGGGCCTTTGAATTAAACAAGGGACAAAGGTGAGCAGTTTATATGACTGTAGGGTTGCCAAAGGTTTGGTTGCGCTGTCAAGCTGAGCGAAGAAAGGGTAATATCAGCTCTTGCCCATTCTGGTGCTGAGTCATAGAAATGTAGAAAATAGGAGGAGTTTGAGGGACAGATCCTCAATTTGATGGCCAGTGCACTAGTCATTGCATGTCAAATTGCAGCTATCAAATGTGAATCGGCATAGGGTCAACCCTTGGAGATGAAAGCTCGTTATTAACTCTCTCTCCCTTTTCCTTTGCAGTAATTAGCAGGAGGGAGAGATAGAGCCTGGCTTTCATTCTTCTAGGGCAATGAGAGAAAAGAAAATATCAATGGAGATGTCTGGCTCTCCAGATGCAGGAGGAAGGAGTTTCAGGGCCTGCTTCACTGCCAGAGGAGGGACCCCAGTGAATGGTTGCTCAAAGGCACCTATATGAGCTTTCTGAGGAGGAGATAGAGAAGTGGCACATTTCCTTGGATGAGGAGGATGCCAAGGTGTATGAAGAGAGGAGGTCCTAGATGGCGAAGAGGTCAGCCATAAGGCAGCCACAATGGGCAGACAGGATGGAAGAGCACAAGATGTGCTCATGGATGGTGATGATGTGAATCACTGATCATGATCACATGTCTTTTGTGAGGACTGCTTTCCTGTTTGACAGTAGACAGCGCACACCTTCACTGATAAAACTCCTATCATAGAGAGGAAGCATAGTCCCTATTTTCGGTGTTGCAGGGGGATGATGATGAATTACACTGGGCATTTGTTCCTCAAAGAGCTTCTGTGAATGTCTGTCTTGTACTGGCTGAAGGCTGTGTCATTGACATGGTGATCTCACGTAGAAAGTTTCATTTTCCAGATCTATAATCCTCTTAGCGACCTCTGTCCTTGAGATTCACTATCATTAGAGGCTGAGGCTAATGTTTTATGAGGGTGAATAGCAGGGCAATATGTGCAGGGAGCATACATTGACAATGACCAGATTGATGGACGATAGCCCTGTAAATTATGGGGGATGTTTTCCTTATCAATGAGAAACAGACATGTCACTGTGAGACAATGCCACCAATATGCTGGCAACCTTACAGAGAGCAGTTGGAGGAAGCTATGAACTGAGCATCAGGCCTTTCTGTGGAACAATAACGTAATTGAGATATACTGTTTCTCAAAATAGGGAAGCTGAATATATCATAAAATCAGGAACTAGGATCAAAATTGACTTTATTGCAAGTAGAACAGAGGACCAGAGGTCTCAATCATTCCTCAGAATGTGATGTTTTGTAGAGTTTGTTAGGGTATGCTCCATGCCTTGATCATACAAGATCAAAACATCATTATCATTGCAAGTGCTCGAAATTGAAATAATAGTTGTCCTCTCCATTTCAAAACAGAATGCCTGTCAATGAATGGAGGGAAGAACTCAGTAAGAATTTAGCAACACCAATTTTAAGTCCAACCGATTTATTTGATAGTAAAATTGCAAGCTTTCAACACTGTGTCTTCGTCAGGCAAATGCAGTGTTCTGGTCTGCAATAGCACACATCAGCACAGACAGTCACAGATGGCTAATTAGAATGCGAATCCTTACATCTAACCTGCTATTGAAGTGTTAAAGTGGCTAACAATGTGTGTGAAGGGAATCCTGAGCATTGGTTAGAGAATTGTGTATTTTCTCCAGACAGCATAGTAAGTGAGGTTTTTTGCTAACCCAGGCAAGTTACGGTGGTTACAGATAGTGTGTCATGAAGCCAAAATCCCTTTTAAGACTGTCCTCATGTGTGCGGAACTTGGCTATCAGTCTCTGCTCAGCGACTCTGCGCTGTTGTGTGTCGCAAAGGCCCCCTTGAAGAACATTTACCTGCAGGTTGGAGGCTGAATGCCCATGACTGCTGAAGTGTTTGCCCACAGGAAGGGAACTGTTTTGCCTGGTGATTGTTGAGTGATGCTCATTCATCCGCTGTTGTAGTGTCTGCATGGTCTCCCCAACGTACCATGCTTCGGGACATCCTTTCTTGCAACGTATTAGGTAGACAACGTTGGCAGAGTTGCAAGAGTATGTACCGTGTACCTGGTGAATGGTATCCTCACGTTTGATGATGTCGTCCATGTCTATGATCTGGCATGTCTTGCAGAGGTTGCTGTGGCAGGGTTGTGTGGTATTGTGGTCAATGTTCTCCTGAAGGTTGGGTAGTTTGCTGCGAACAATGATCTGTTTGAGGTTGTGCGGTTGTCTGAAAGCAAGAAGTGGGGGGGGTGGGGATGGCCCTAGCGAGATGTTCATCGTCATCAATGATATGTTGAAGACTCCGGAGAAGATGTCGTAGCTTCGCCGCTCCGGGGAAGTACTGGACAACAAAGGGTACTCTGTCCACCGTGTCCCGTGTTCGTCTTCTGAGGAGGTCGGTGCGGTTTATCGCTGTGGCACGTCGGAACTGTCGATCGATGAGTCGAGCGCCATATCCTGTTCTCACGAGGGCATCCTTCAGCGTCTGGAGGTGTCTGTCACGATCATCCTCATCTGAGCAAATTCTGTGTATACGGAGGGCTTGTCCATAGGGAATGGCTTCTTTAACGTGTCTAGGGTGGAAGCTGGAGAAGTAGAGCATTGTGAGGTTGTCTGTCGGTTTGCGGTACAGTGAGTTGCTGAGGTGACCGTCCTTGATGGAGATGCGTGTGTCCAAGAATGCAACTGATTCTGGAGAATAGTCCATGGTAAGTCTGATGGTGGGATGGAACTTGTTGATATCATCATACAGTTGTTTCAATGATTGTTCACCATGAGTCCAAAGGAAAAAGATGTCATCAATGTATCTAGTATATAACCTTGGTTGAAGATCTTGTGTAGTGAAGAAGTCTTGTTTGAACCTGTGCATGAAGATGTTGGCATACTGAGGTGCGAATTTGGTCCCCATGGCTGTTCCGTGTGTCTGGATGAAAAGCTGATTGTTGAAGGTGAAGACATTGTGGTCCGAGATGAAGCGGATGAGTTGTAAAATTGCATCAGAAAACTGGCAGTTGTTGGCATTGAGTACTGAGGCAGTTGCAGTAATACCATCGTCATGGGGGATGTTGGTGTAGAGCGCCGAGACATCCATTGTGACAAGGAGTGTCCCTGGTTCTACTGCTCCATGTGTGCTGAGTTTCTGTAGAAAGTCCCTAGTGTCAAGACAAAAGCTGGGGGTTCTTTAAACAATGGGTTTCAGGATGCCCTCGATATAGCCAGAGAGGTTCTCACACAGGGTCCCATTGCCCGATACGATGGGACGGCCGGGTATGTTTGCCTTGTGTATCTTTGGGAGGCAGTAGAGATCTCCAGTGCGGGGAGTACATGGAATGAGAGTCCAGAGGGTGTTCTGAAGGTCCGGATCAAAGGTTTCGATCAGAGTGTTGAGTTGACGAGTGTGTTCTTTGGTCGGATCTGCTGGTAACTGTCTGTAGTGTTTCTCATTGTTTAGTTGTCGGTACACTTCTTCACAGTAGTCTGTTCTGTTCAGTATGACGATGGCGCCTCCTTTGTCTGCTGGTTTGATGACAATGTTGTGGTCTTAATAGGGATCTTGGCTTCATGACACACTATCTGTAACCCCCGTAACTTGCCTGGGTTAGCAAAAAACCTCATTTACTGTGCTGTCTGGAGAAAATACACAATTCTCTAACCAATGCTCAGGA
The DNA here is from genome assembly GCA_024679065.1 of Sphyrna mokarran. Lineage (NCBI taxonomy): Eukaryota > Metazoa > Chordata > Chondrichthyes > Carcharhiniformes > Carcharhinidae > Sphyrna > Sphyrna mokarran. Next base: position 138,200,039 of record JAGIQG010000001.1, read on the forward strand.
TTCCCTTCACACACATTGTTAGCCACTTTAACACTTCAATAGCAGGTTAGATGTAAGGATTCGCATTCTAATCAGCAATCTGTGACTGTCTGTGCTGATGTGCGCTATTGCAGACCAGAACACTGCATTTGCCTGACGAAGACAGAGTGTTGAAAGCTTGCAATTTTACTATCAAATAAATCGGTTGGTGTTTAAAATTGGTGTTGCTAAATTCTTAGTGAGTTCTTACTACTCCAGTCCAACGCCAGCATCTCTACGTCATGAATGGAGGGAAGCAGATCCTCAGATTTTATTTTACCTTTTAAAAGCAGGCCACATTTTATCACAGTTGGAATTGTCTGTACGTTTAAATGTCATTGCCAAACATGAAAATGTGAGTTTACAAACATATTTTCCACACTTATGAATGCATTATAGATTCAAAATGTACTCAAGTGCAAGTCAATATTTATACAATAGTGGTCAATGTAATAGCTACACTGTAATTGTTAGGAAATTGCTGTGGATCTGCAGTCACAGGTAGGCCAGACCAAGGAAGGATGGCAGATTTCCTTCCCCAGAGAGCATTAGTGGATCTAAGGCAGCATGGTGGCACAGTGGCTAGCACTGCTGCTTCACAGCTCCAGAGATCTGGGTTCGATTCCTGGCTTGGGTCACTGTCTATGCAAAATTTGCATGTTCTCCCTGTGTCTGCGTGGGTTTCTTCCAGGTGCTCCAGTTTCCTCCTACACTTCAAAGATGTGTGGGTTAGGTTGCCCATGCTAAATTGTCCCTTTGTGTCCTGGGATGCGTAGATTAGCGGGATAAATATGTGAACCGAAGGGGATAGGGCCTGGGTAGGATTGTTCAGTGCAGACTCGATAGGCTGAATGGCCTACTTCTGCACTGTAGGGTTTCTATGATTCTATGATGGGTTTTACAACAATTGACAATGGTTTCATGGTCATTAGATTTTTAATTCCAGATTTTAATTGAACTTAAATTTATCTGTCTGCCATAGTAGGATTCAAACCCAGATCCCCAGAGTCCCTGAATTACCAGTCCAGTGAAAATACCACTAATCATTTCACAGCCTGTGAAAAATTCACATGAAATGGGATTGGAAAGGCAGGGAGAAATATCCAGCAGAAAAAAGAAACTAATTTCAGTGCATTGCAGGTTTCACTCCTCCACTGGGAGATGAGAATCTGTCTCTCTGGGTAGAATTCTAGCACTTCACCCACGGTGGGTTTGGTGGAGAGTGGGAGTGGAGAATTTAGTCAGAGCCAGAAATTCAGAAATCTGTCAGTGTAAAATCATATGGCAATTCTCCCAATGGTGGGTTAATGCCATGTTGGTCTTCCCACTGGCTACTGGCATAAATGTTATTTACATTAATTTCTATCTCACAAAGTCATTAAATTAGCAAGCGCTGACATCCGCTGCTGAAACAAATCGGTTCTTACCTCCATTCCAATGCTGAACTGCTCTTCATGACTGAATCAAAGCATGGACTTCTTATCGAAGTCTCTATCATTTTCCTCTAGATTCTAAACTATTAGGAGGTTTTCGACAAGGTAGCAATTAGACTCAGGAAATCAATGTCATTTATATTAATGATTTAGATGAGAATATAGGAAGCATGATTAGTAAGTTTATAGATGACACGAAGATTGATGTCACCAAGACAGTGAAGAAGGTTATCTCAGATTGCAATTGGATCTTGATCAATTGGCCTACTGGGCTGACAAATAGCAGATGGAGTTTAATTTAGATAAATGTGAGGTAATGCATTTTGTTGAACTAGGGCAGGACTTACTCAGTTAATGTAGGGCATTGGGGAGAGTTGCAGAACAAAGAGATCTATGGATACAGATTCATAGCTCCTTGAAAGTGGAGCCACAGGTGAGCAGAGTGGTGAAGAAGGCATTCAGCATGCTTGGTTTCATTGATCAGAATATTGAATGTAGGAGTTGGGATGTCTTATTGAAGTTGTACAAAACATTGGTAAGGCCACATTGGAATACAATGTGTAATTCTGGTCACCCTATTAGAGAAAGGATGTTATTAAATTAGAAAGAATGTAGAAGAAATTTACTGGGATGCTACCGGGACTTGATGGATATAAGGAGAGGCTGCGAAGTTTGGAACTTTTTTCTCTGGAGCATAGAATGCTTGATGATGACCTTATAGAGGTCTATAAAATAGTGAGGGGCATAGATCAACTAGAAAGTCAATATTTTTTCTCAAAGGTAGAGGAGCCTAAAACTAGGAAGCAGAGGTTTAAGGTGAGAGGGGAGAGATACAAAAGTGTCCAAAGGGGGCAATTTTTTCACACAGAGGGTGGTGAGTATCTGGAAGAAGCTGCCAGAGGTAGTAGTAGAGGCAGGTACAATTTTGCCTTTTAAAAAGCATTTAGACAGTTACTTGGGTAAGATGGGTATAAAGAGAGATATGGGCCAAACGTGGACAATTGAGACTAGCTTAGGGGTTTTTCAAAAAAAGGATGGCATGGACAAGTTGGGCCAAAGGGCCTGTTTCCATGCTGTAAACCTTTATGTCTCTACTACAAAAGGTATAACTTTTATTGAAAACCAGTGATCATTGGGAGAAGTTATTTTGATGGCCACAGTACAGAATACCTGCATCTCCCAGACAAGTTCTGAAGTTATCAGTAAAAACAGAATAGTTATGCATTTTCTTTATCAGATTTCCACTGTTCATTAGTTTAGAATTAATTTCATTTCATATAAATACATCAATACAAATCTCTGTCAAATACCTCAGCCAATTACATTGTATCTACCAGCATGATGGTATTTCATTCACCCATAAAACCCAGATGTTAACTCTCTTCTTGACTAAAGCTACTTCCTTGTTGCCTGATTATGGTAGACACTGCTGTAAGGACCAAAGCGAAGATTCCCATCAGCTTACTGCCAAGCTGAATAGACATGCATTCCTGCATTCAGGGACATATCTATTCTGTTTCTGGACTGTGACTGGACCTACTCGTTATGTTGCAAAATATGTTCCCTCGTAAGAAATTTCCAGATACGAGTTTGCTAACTAATGGATTCCAAGGCCTTTGGTTCTAAACATTTTACCTTTTCCTTCACTCCATTTTGGTAACTTGCATTGGTCAAAGTTTACAATCACAGTAAAATGCTTGAAGTTATATTTATAATATTGTTTTATATGTTTTAAAATCACAGTTACTTGTTTAATTTTCTTACTGAATCTACATGTGCATGCCTTGATGACTATTGGCTGGTGGCTCTGACATCCATCATTATGAAATGCTTTGAAAGGCTAGTCATGGCATAAATCAATTCCGGCCTCCCAGTCTATCTGAATCCACTGCTTCAGGTCCACAGTAGATGCCATTTCCCTGGCCCTGCACTCAATCCTGGGACACTTGGATAATAAGGATACCTATGTTAGACTCCTATTTATTGACTACAGCTCAGCCTTCAACACCATTATTCCCACGAAACTCATCTCCAAACTCTGTGGCCTGGACCTCAGCACCTCCCTCTTGCCGCCGGATCCTGAACTTCCAACAGATCACAATCAGTAACAGTAAGCCACAACACCGATGTCCCACACGGCTTTGTCCTCAGGCCCTATTATACTCCAATATGCCTATGATTGTGCAGCTAAATCCCTCTCCAATTTGATTTTCCATAGTGGGTCGGATCTCAAACAATGATGAGACAGAGTGAAGAAATGAGATAGAGAATCTAATTAACTGGTGCAGCAACAATAATCTTTCCCTCAATGTCAACAAAACAAAGGAAATTGTCATCAACTTCAGGAAGTGTAAAGGAGAACATGCCACTATCTACATCAATGGGGATGAAGTAGAAAGGGTCAACATCTTCAAGTTTTTAGGTTTCCAGATCTGGACAATATGTCCTGGTCCCTCCATGCCGATATTATAGTTAAGAAAGTCCACCAACGCCTTACTTTCTCAGAAGACTAAGAAAATTTGGCATGTCAGCTACAACTTACTAACTTTTATGGATGTACTACTGAAATCATTCTCTCTGCTGCTGTTGAATAGACTTTTGAATGGGCTTAGCTTGCTTAAATTGATCTTTTCCTACCTCCTAACTATGACTGTAACACTATATTCTGCACTTTCTTGTTTCCTCCTGTACGAATGGTATGTTTTGTATGTATAGCAAGCAATGAAACAATATTTTTCACTGGCTGTTAATGCATGTGACTGTAATAAATCAAATCACATCAAAAGAATGTATGTAAGCTATCCTCATTTTAAGAATCATTTAACTCTTTATTGTTGGCTCTGTCAATGTCTCTATGCTATCTAAAACATAACAGAAATATAAAATAATTATTTTCATGGATATTCGCCATGAAGACAGATGGGCTGGAGTGAATGATATGACTGTGTTTGACTGATTTAAATATGAACCGGGACCTTTGAACTTACCAGCTGATGATGGGTGGACATATCAGTTGCCAGGTGACTCGGAAGAGATATTTAATGAGATTCTAAGTGCAGTATTTGGTGTGGGACCTCGCCATTCTACAGCATGAGAAAGACATCATTATAGCTCCTTGCCACTGCACTGAGGGTGGAATCCTCCTGCTGTGCCCGTGCAGGATTTCTGGTGGCTCACCCTCAGCTGCCGGTGGGATTTTCCAGCCTCATTGAAGTCGATGATGACTCCATGTCACCATTGGAAAGGGCTGGAGCATTCACCCTTAGGCTCAAAATGGGAAAAAGAGGTGATTTTTCACCCACGTTCGCCATGAATGCTAACAAAATCTTAACAGAATTGGAAAATAACATTCCCAGCAGCAAGATCTCGTTTTTGATTTTCCCCACCTCTCACCCATGATGAGGAACCTTATTTCAATAAATTATAAGAAAGCTACATCTAATTAAAGGACCACATGCACGAAGCCGACCCCCTCCCACCCAAAATATCCTTCCCATGCCAATATCACGTCACGTTGGTGAGTTTTATGACAACTGTATAAGAATGGTAATCTGTTGAACGGAGCCTGTCAGGATAATTATAATCCCTGAAGGGAAAGAGACAATGCCCTAGCACTGCCCCCTAGCAGTGCTGAGGCAGTGGAACCTTGCGCTGGAGGAAGTACTAGGCCGGGCCCCCTGGACAGCTGCATTGTGAGGATTCTCTTTATATGTGGTGATGGGAGCTGGGGAGGGGTGGTATGTGGAGGACCAATGACTGTGAAGGGGGAGAGCCGATGTCTCAACAGGATCCCTTATGTAAAAGAAACTCAGGTCTGTAAATTGGTGTAACAGTGCAAAAATCTATCTAAATCCCTGCTCGGTTTGAGGTGAGATTCTGAGAATGTGAACTCAATGAATACATCAATATTACTGGGCAGCATGATGGCAAGTAGTTAGCACTATTGCCTCACAGTGCCAGGGAACTGAGTTCAATTCCCAGCTTGGATCACTGTCTGAGTGGAGTCTGCACTTGCTCCCCAAGCCTGTGCGGGTTTCCTCCAGGTGCTCCAGTTTTCTCCCACAATCCAAAGATGTGTGTGTTAGGTGAATTGGCCATACTAAATTACTTCTCATTGTCAGAAGGATGAGCTAAGATAAATGCATGAGGTTAGTGGGTAGGTTTGTGGTTCATGCAGATCCGATGGGCTGAATGGCCTTTTTTTGCTCTGAAGGGATTCTATGATTTGCAAAATAAAAGCAAGATTGAATTTGAAGAATAGAATTTGGTCTCTCATGGGCATCATGACATTTAGTTCATCTCCCAAGACAAAATTCTGTAACATTTCTTCATTATTCCCAAAAGCATTTAAAGGAAACATTCTAATTTTTTACCACCTCCGCTTATTTCTCTATTATTAAATCACAGCATGCTGTTCCATGGAGTATATGATCATTGTATATTTATCCTCATAGCTTCCAAGAGCATTCTTGATTGCGTAGAACACTTATTATTAGATTAATTGATACAGCATTAGACATTCTTATTAGAATTTTATATGCAATATTACTGGATAAAGTATTCTTCAAATCATGTCCCTTCATACCTACTGTAATTTTACATGTATTATTTCAAAGAAATAAGGAAACCACTTCTGTTTTTGCCTATTCTGTAATGTGCTCTATGTGGATAATGCCATGTTTTAGGTAGCTGCTATGTACTGCATCACAGTGAAGTTTATAACAGGAAACACAAATGAAATGACTATTTTTCAAATAATCAATACATTAAGATTGTTCAAATGAGATTTTATTTTAACCTATTTTATTTTTGTATTCTTCGTGTAATTCGTTCAATTATCATTGGTAAAATTAGCAAAAGTAAAGGTTTCTGCCAGGTGATTTGGGATCAGTGAATTTATTATTGGCTTGAAATTCCATGACATGCTTGAAGGGACAAAAGAGCAGTCTGATAGGGTGAGCCATCCCTGTGCTGCGTCACAATACAGCTGATCTTACCCAAGTCCAACCAAAGGGATGAGTCATTATAGTGTCTGAATACGCATCTATGTCTATTAATGTGTGACTGCAGTACCTAGCCTTCTGAAATAAAGGAGCTCAAACTGGCAACTTGCACTTTTAGAGCCATAGAGCTCCCTGACTCCAGATCTCTGGATGGAATTCTCCTAAAAAATTCTAAGTGTTTAATTCACTTGAAAACTGGAATAATTCATATTGGGCAGTGTGGTAGCACAATGGTTAGCACTGCTGCTTCACAGCTCCAGGGACCTGTGTTCGATTCCCAGCTCGGGTCGCTGTGTGGAGTTTGCACGCTCTCCTCGTGTCTGCGTGGGTTTACTCCGGGTGCTCCGGTTTCCTCCTACAGTCCAAATATATGTGAGTTAGGTTGATTGGCCATGTTAAAATTGCCCCTTAATGTCCTGAGATGCATAGGTTAGAGGGATTATGGGTAAATATGTAGGAATATGGGGTGTAAGGCCTCGGTGGGATTGTGATCAGTGCAGACTCGATGGGTCAGATGGCCTCTTTCTCATTCTGTGGTATTTTCAGTAGAAATTCAGACTAGAATCTCCCACACGCTGTACACTGCAGAAGCCATCAACATGAATAGCATTATAAAATCAGTGGGCAGGGCCTATTCCCATCCGGGAGGCTGAAACCAGTGTTGGGCCACTGTCAACCTCCTGATTGCTTCACCCCAGCAGTGTTCAGCCACTAGCTCTCCAAAAATGGGGACTTAGCGTAATCCCTACTGGAGTTAAGCAGTTTGGCAGGTGGAGAGTCTAGCAGGCTGGAGAATTCAGTCCCAGGCCCATTAATAGCATTTAAATAATATTTAAAATATGATTTACATGCTAGTGCCACCTCCCCACTGATGTTTTGCACCAGAAATCAGATGCTGAGAGGATGCAAACTCTCGCGGAATCCACGCATCTCCCTCCATCTCCACCGTATGATGTTCCTGGCCCACTGCGCTAATATTAGTGCAGTGGGATGGGAAAATCATGGCCTATTTTTACATTCTAAATAGAACTAGCAGAGTGACTCTTTTAAGAAGTGGTGCAGTGATGATGGGATCTCACTGGAACAATGGAGGTTGAGGGGAGACCTGATAAAAGTCTACAAGATTATGAGGGACATGGACAGCTCAACTGCTGAACAATTCCAGCATTTTGTTTTTATACAGAAAATTAAGAATTATGAAGAAGAATACTAAGGATACATGTGGTGATTTAGATTTTCTATGGCTCAAAATGTGAACTCTCCTTTGCTCAACCTCATGTAATAAGATCTTCTTCTCAATTACATTTTTAGTTTCCAAATTCTAAATGAAAACATACAAACTCTGATGAGCATCTCAAGTTATATAATAACATAATGCAGATTTAAATAATAGCTTCATAGATTTAAAACCTTAACAAAACCAATATCAATTTATACTTTTTAAATGATCATTTTCAATCACAAAAAACATTACAATTTCACTTTTAATGAGCCAACAACAATAGCTCAAAAGAAATAGCAAGAAAACCCCGAAAGAGACAGTAAGGGTGAGCTCCAAGGTCATGTGAGTCAGCTTATGGTGACTCCTCCTGCATTGGTTCTCACTCATCACCATCATCTTCTGCCGTTGGTAGATTCTGGCCCAGTGAATCCTCTGAATTCTGGCCCAATGCTCCTCAGAGCAACTATTCTCTGTGGTGCAGCATCTGGCACCACAGCAGGCCTAGCCACCCCTTCCTCCTCAAGGTTCTGCTCCTGCCTCTGGGAAATAAAAAGTTGATGCTGACATTGTCTCTCCTGCATCACAGCTAGAAGGATTACCGTCAATTTAGCTGGTTTCATTTGAGTATCTCTCCACTAACTGCATGAGAAGAAAGAAAAGAGTGACCATTGAAGAATCCTGTCCATGTCCTGACCCATTGTTCATCCAACCACCCGAGCATCCTACCCATGCTCAGTGACTGATGTGTTTGTCTTCTTACTGAGCTCCATTCCTTTACAAACTCCCACAAGCACCAAGACCCTAGAGCAGCCCGCCCCTCTCATTGTGGATCACGGGTATCTATTTCAGAGCCCCGCTTCAGCCCTCAGAATTGATGAAGATGAAAATATGAGGTCCGTGATTAACTGTAAGATACTACAGGCAAATACTACTACTTGCACACCAAGGTCCTTCTATGTATCTATAGTTCTGATGGTTCTACCATTTATTGTATAGCTCCCCCCTGCAATAGATCCACCAAAATACATCGCGTCTCATTTATCTGGATTAAATCCATCTGCCATTTTCCACCCAATTTTCCAGTCTATCCATATCCTGCTGCATTCTCTGACAATGTTCATCACTATCCACAACTTTAGCAACCTTTGTGTTGTCCGCAAATTTACTAATCAGACCAGCTACATCTTCTTCCAAATCATTTATATATATCACAGTACAGTCTGAGTTTACAGATTGCATTCTAATCAGCAATCTGTAAACTGTCTGTGTTGATATGTGTGCTTCTAGAGACCAGAACGCCTCATTCGCCTGACGAAGGCACAAACGCCGAAAGCTAGCAGGTTTACTATCAAATAAATCAGTTGGATTTAAAATTGATATTGCCAGACATCTTACTGACTCTCTGGACCACCATACGTAGCTCCTGACTAGCATTTCTGTCTTTGAAATCTCAGTGTGGCTATGGTGTAATTTCATAAATATTGGCCTGGTACCACCCTGGTAATGCCAGAGATATTACTAGAACATTGCCTGGCAATGCCCCCCTTGCCAAGGGGCTGTACTCACCTTTAAACCCAGAGGAGCATCCCCATAAGAGACTCATATCTAGATGAACCTGTTCATGTCAGTGAAGTTTGGAAATACAGCTTTGGCTCAATAAACAGTGAGGAGTGTTTTTAATAACGTCAATGTATTGAAATGTATTGAAATCTGAGCATGAATCTGATTATGTCACCAGCAAGGGAGTAGTGAAATTCAGCATTCATAATCTTGCCAGCGAGATTCAAGATCTCCAGTTTTGCAGGATTCTGAGAATCTGCTACTACTTCAATGAACGGTGAATGCAGGCTTTCCTGATACTTTCCTGGTTCCCTCATCACTGCTCCCAGGGACTTCATCAATACAATGAAAATTAAATTCATGTCGCCCTTGCACCTTCTACAAGATCAATGGCATTTCCCATTTTCCTGGATTAACAGAAACAGAACAGCCCTGGATGATTTATTGTCTGAGATCATTTTCCACTTAACATTTCCACTTTTCCTGAGCTTTGCTGATTTATTTGTCTCATGTGAATATGATTCCTTTTTAAAAATGCTAGTTGACAGGAATGTTTCCCATTTAGTGGAATTTAATTCATTAAAGTCACTTCATGTTTGCATCCATTTCCTAACCTCTGGTTACTTAACTCTGTCAATCACTAATTAAGATTATAAATCTATTTGAACTGCTTTAAATATAAAAGCTGCAATTTCTGAGAAATTAATTATTCAATAACTACTCCCTCCAGTTCATTGATATATTTCCCCATTAAAACACAAGCCATGTTTTCAAATGAATTTTCTTACCAATATTTGAAAATAGTTATAATTTAATAGAATTCAATATGTTTAGCTGCCTGCAGTCATAAACAATGCTCATATTACACTCACAACTTAAAAATAAAAAAAAACTAATTATCAGATATGTGGTGACTTCATAAAATGTAGTAAGCAGATAAAACTTAGGTTTTTTAACCAAGATAAGAAGCTCCGAGAATACCACTGGATCCTGATTTACGTTTTTAAACCAGAACTTTGCTGTTTTCTGATATCTCGGTTGTAGTATAATGGGCAATGTTAATGTGTGATGTACAATACTATTACCCTGATCAAAATCAGGCTTGCTGGCAAACACAGTCAGTGGCCCACTTTCAAACTGTCTCACAGTGATGTATTCGAATAAATTCTCCAGCAGACTCAGATCGAAGTAACAGTGTTCAGGGTTAATTGCACAAGTCCTGTAAATTTTGGGCTTGTGATAAAAATGGTTGTATTGAACCAATTGGTTTTATTCCTTTTTATTTTAGGAACCATTTGTATATGAATCTCAAAGCTATGTACCGTGTCACTCCAGAATGTTCATATATGGAACCTTTTGGCTACTGTTTAGATTATATTTAAGTCAAAAGAGCTTAAATTGCAAAGCAAACATAATTTAATCTGACAATAATTGATGATTGGCAAGTGACCAAGCAACTTAGCCAGTCTCCATGGCAACTTGAAGTTTCAGACTGATGTCCTTGCCCTTTCTTAGGTACATGCGCTGCTTATAAAGTCAAACATGTCTCTTAATGGATTTCTCAGAGACTAGCAGAATAGCTTTGTCACTTCAATGACAGCTGCTTAAAAGTGTTTGAGAATTGTTGAGAATTACACTCAACAATCACCAGGCAGGGACTGCTCTCTTCCTGTTGGCGAACACTTCAGCAGTCACGGGTATTCAGCCTCTGATCTCTGGGTAAGCATTCTCCAAGGCAGCCTTCACAACACACAATGCAGAATTGCTGAGCAAAAACTGATAGCCATGTTCCGCACAGATGAGGATGGCTTCAAGAGGATCTTGGGTTCATGTCACACTATCTGTAATCCCCATGACTGCCTGGACTTGCAAAATCTCACTAACTGTCCTGGCTGGAGACAATACACATCTTTTTAACCTGGCTTAACGCTCTCTCCACTCACATTTGTCTTTACCTTTAAGACTTGATTACCTGTAAAGACATACATTCCAACCATTATCTTGTAAACTGAGTTTGTGCCTTTATATGGCCTGTTTGTGAGCAGACTTCCCACTCACTTGATGAAGAAGCAGTGCTCCAAAAACTTGTGGCTTGTACTACCAAATAAACTTGTTAGACTTTAACCTGGTGTTGTGAGACTTCTTACTGTGCTTACCACAGTTCGATGCCAGCATCTCCACATCTTTGCAGAAATATCAGTCTTCCTTCAAATACAGGGAGCTATCGAGTGCACCCATATCCCCGCAAGAACACATGGTCATCAGTCACAAACCTTCATAAACAGGAACACCTTCCAATCCTTTAATATCCAATTGTTATGGGACTACAACAAGGTATGTGCATGCTACCCTGGAAGCTGCCAAGATTCTTTTATGCTGAGGAATTTGCAACTCCCTCAGATTTTTCAGATGTCAATGTTTGATTTAGAATACAACCATGGAATCCCTACAATGCAGAAGGAGGCCATTTGGCCCCCCAAAAGGGCATGTTGCCCAGACCATTCCTCACTGCACTATATGATTACATTTACCAGGTTAATTCACCTAAATTGCATATTTTTAGATTTTCAGATGAAACTGAAGCACCGGAGGAAACCCACGCAGACACAAGGAGAACACACAGATAGTCACCCAAAGTCGGAATTGAACCCACGTCCCTGGCACTGTAAGGCAGCAGTGCTAACCAATGTGCCACCGTGCCATCCAGTAGGGGAAATGGAGATGAGTAATGACCTCACCAACAGAATCTAAAAGGCACGATAATTACAGCCATGTCCTAACCTACTGAGCATTTGAGCAGACTATTGGCATTTAAATGTTTTGATTGTCCTAAAGGATCATAACTGTATATTCCTGCCACAATGTCCAGGCTAGCTGTTGTGTGCTGCATTGTCGAGGTCAGCACAGTGACCTAGAATCAGTGGGGACATAAGCCAGCCCTACAGTTATATATCAGAGGCCCTGTCCAGAATAATGGAGAAGACACAAAGGAGAAGGAAGAGGGTGACAATGGAAAACAAGCTAAGGGGAAGGTCCATGCAGCCATAGCAGATTCCCTTCAGAATGGGCAATTGCCAAAACATTTTAATACAGAGAAGATTCTCGTAGGGACTTAATTTGAAAATGGGAGCTTTTTGCACTTTTTTTTGGTGAGTCACAAACAGCACTTTTTCAATGTTTAGTGCAACGAAAGGAGTGCCAGGTGATAATCGCCAGAATGAATCTTCCAGGCAGATGACTTGTCCAAAGTGGCCATAGCTGTATGGCATTAGCAATAAAGAGCTGCATTCAAACTCTAATGATGGACTCACAGTCAGTCGGACCAGGAAGATGGCACCGCAGCACCATGTTTTATAGATCTATCTGATGGATGCTGTGGAGGAGAAGAGGGCCATATTCTTCTCCACCACCCCCCACCAGATAGGCGACGGCCCAGGGTCAGGCCAAAATTGTGGCCTGCGATGCTGTGGCAGGGGCTGTCAGTGCCCCTGCACTGGCACAGAGGATTGGTGCTCAATGTTGGAAGAAGTTGATTTTTTTTGTAATTCATTCATGGGACACAGGCATCACAGGCTAGCCAGCATTTATTGCATATTCTTAGTTGCCGTTGCAAAGGTAGTGGTGAGCTACTATAGTAAACAAGGAGGTCAAGGACAATATAAAGACAAAATCTAAGATATTGCAAAGGGCAGTGTCAGGCTGGAAGATTGGGAAACTTTCAAACATAAATGAAGGGATGCTAAAAAAGTAATAAAAAGAGCTAAAGTAAATTATGAAAGAAAACTAATGCAAAATATCAAGAATTTTAGCAAAAGCTTCTGTAGGCATATAAAAGGGAAAAGAATTGTCTTGGAAGATGAAAGCAGAGAGTTGATAGCAGAAACACTCAAATGGCAGAGATGCTAAATCAATACTTTGCCTCAGTTTTCATGGTGGAGCACCATTCCCATAGAAATAGGCAAGCCAGAGGTAATGCTATAGAAACTTGTAAGTCAGATGTAATAGAAAGAGTAGAACTTAGCACTATCAACAATCAATGATAGGTAAAATTTACTCAGTGAACTATTAGGATTGAGGGCTGATAGTGGCTTGGGCACGATGGCCTACATCATAGGTTATTAAAAGAAGTGGCAGCATAGATGGTGGATCCATTGGTTATAATATTCCAAAATTCCCTGGAGAACAGAAAAGGTTCCAATAAACTGGAAAAATGCTAATATAACATCCTTATTCAAAAAGGGAGGGTGGCAAAACGTGAGAAATTATAGACCAGTTAGTTTAATATCTGTTGTTGGGAAAATGCCAAAATCAATTATCAAGAAAGAAATATCAGGACATTTGGAAAGTTAAAACACTATCCATCAGAGTCAGCATGGTTTTATGAAAGGCAAGTCATGTTTGACTGATTTGCTAGAGTTCTTTGAAGATGTAATAAGCAAAGTGGATAATGGGCATCCTGTAGATATGGTATATCTGGACTTCAGAAGGGCGTTTGATAAGGTGTCACACAGAAGTTTAATTCACAAGGTTACATCACATGGGATTAGGGATAATTTCTTAACTTGGATAGGTGACTGGCTGATGGACAGGAAACAGACTCAGGATAAATATTTTTTTTTCTGGATGACAAGAAGTAACTAGTGGGGTGCCACAGAGTTTGGTCCTTGGGCCAGCTATTTAGAATCTATATTAATGACTTGGGCACAGGAATATAAGGTTCTATAGCCAAATTTGCAGATGACGCAGAAATAGGCAGGACAGTAAATTGCAATGAGGAAATAAGAACCTTATAAATGCATATAGAAGCATCTAGCTATAAATGTCAATATTCCATTTGCTTTCATTTTACCTGCTATACCTGCATGCTTGTTTTCTGTGATTTATGAATGTGACAGATGGTGTTTAACGTGGAGAAGTGTGAGGTCATGTACTTTGGTCACAAAAATAGGAAGGTGACTTATTATCTAAATGGCAAGGAACTTCAGGCTGCTCCAGCGCAGAGGAAACTGAGTGTCCTCATTCATAAATCACAGAAAACTAGTATGCTGATACAGCAGATAAAATGAAAGCAAATGGAATGTTGGCATTTATAGCTAAAGGAATAGAATATAAAGAAGCACTGTTGCAACTATAAAGGCATTGATGAAACCGCACCTGGAGTATTTGTGCACAGTTTTGGTCCCCATATTTGAAGAAAGATGTTGTGGCATTGGAGGCAGTTCAGAGGAGGTTCACTGGATTGATTCCAGAGATGAGGGGTTTGTCGTAAGAGAGGTCGAACAATTTAGTCCTATACTCTCTGCAATTTAGAAGAATGAGTGGAGATCAAATTAAGGGTATTCAAGATGATAAAAGATATGGATAAAGTAAATATTAGAATGGATGCTTCTGCTGGTGAGGCATTCTGGGATGAGAGGTCTTAGGATAAGAGATAGCAAGTATAAAACAGGGATGAGGAGAAACCACTTCTCCCATAGGGTTTTGGATCTGTGCTACCCCAAAACGTGGTGGACACTGGAACAATGAATAAATTTAAGAAGGAGTTATACATTTTTAATTGGTAATGGTTTGAAAGGTTGTGGGGAAAAGGCAAGGAAATCAGCCATGATTGCATGGTGGAGCATGATGGGCCAAATGGCCTAATTCTACTTCGATATCTTATGAACTTATGAGCCATGTGTGTGATTACCCACAATGCCATTCAGAAGGGAATTCCAGCATTTTATCCCAGTGACTGCAAAGGAACGGTGATATATTTCCAAGTCAGGATGGTGAATGGCTTGGAGCAGAACTTGCAGCTGGTGGTATTCCTATGTATTTGCTGCAGTCTCCTTCTAAATCACAATCAAAGAACAAAGAACAAAGAAAATTACAGCACAGGGACGTGCCCTTCAGCCTTCCAAGCCTGTAGCGACCATGCTGCTCAACTGAACTACAATTCTCTCCCCTTCCAGGGACCATATCTCTTCATTCCCATCCTATTCATATATTAAAAGTCACTATCAAATCATCAGCAAACATCCACACTTCTGTCATTGATGAAAAGGTTCAATTCCAGCTTTGGATAACTATCTGTGTGGAATTTGCACATTCTCCCTGTGTCTGTGTGGGTTTTCTCCATGTTTCTGTTTCCTTCTGTAGTTCAAAGCCATGCAGGTTAGGCTAACTGGCATGATAAATTGCCACTTTGTGGCAAGGGAATTAGCAGGGTAAATTCATGCGGTTACGGGGATAGGGCCCGTATGGAATTGTTGTTGGTGCATGCTCGTTGGGCTGAATGGCCTCCTCCTGCACTTTAGGGATTCTATGATTCTATGAAGCAGCTGAAGATGGTTGGGCCAAGGATGCTACTCTGAGGGAATCCTGCAGATAAGTCCTGGAACTGAATAACTGCCCCCACCCCCCACCTCCCCCCTCCCACACACACACACAAACACCACCATCTTCCTATGTGCCAGGCATGACTCCAAATAGCATAGAATATGCCCCCTGATCCCCATTGATTGCAATTTTCCTGAATGGTCTCTTCCAGGTAGGAAAGGTGAGTATCTATTTCGTCCTGATATCAGTCCCCTCTATTGCACCTGCAATATTGATTCAACCCTTGACATCCTGCAGGCGTCCAGCACCCAACACCCTGGCACGCTCCTCCAATCCCTCAGGCATCTCCTGTCATAACCCCTGCCAGCTGAGGCACTACCCCAACAGACCTCAACTAACGAATGCCACCCCCAACACTCGTGGCCCTTCTTGCCATCAGTCTTTCAACACTCCCTTCTATCCTCACAGGATCAGTGGTGCTATAACAGGAAGGAGCAGGAAAAAACAGGAGGTCCTCGAGCTGTGATTCCTCATTCCCTTTGAGGAGTGCACAATTGATCTGTTGGGGAAGGGCAAGGAAAGAATAGAGAGTGACATGCAGGTCAGAATGTGATCAGGAAATGAACATCTGCAAATTTTCAATTATATGACATATTTCAAGCAAGCGGCATGCTGCCTATTTACCTGTCTCTCCCTTGCACTGAACCCTGACACTTACCCCCCCCCCCCCCCCCCCGCCACACCCTGCTCCCGCTAAGACACACATAAGAGCTCGGACAAAACCTCGAAGGGAATCATCCTGTTGATCTCAATGACTTCTCCCTGCCACTTTCCAATGCACCCCCTTGCATTAATCACAGAGGGTGTCCTGACTGCTGTCCAATCATGGTGATTGCACCAACTTCTCCCCGATTTTCTCTCAGTGACATCTCCCTGCGGCCCTCTGATTCGTCTATTTTGCTATTATTTCTATCAAATCTCTGCATCCCTTTAAAAGTTAACATTCACTCCAAGCAGTTTTCTGGTTCTACCACTGGATTACTTACATTTCTGCATCCATCCAAATTTTTTTTTTACTTTCACTGTGTGTGCATCTTGCGAGATTTGACCTAATTCTTAACTATTTAGAACACAAATGTTCTAAAACATTTAATTTATTTACCAACAATTGATGTCGAATTTTTGTATCATATTCTGGACTTTATTTGGTTAATTTTCAATTTTGGCAAGCATTTAAGGCAGGGGGGTTGGCGGAATCTCAGATCGGTGAGTGGACGAATATACAACCTGCCTCATTTTCTTTTCTATTGACTTCAGTAGAAAATAAAATTGGGTGGGTGTATGATTGGCAGCTAATCCGATATCACACATTTTGCAGCCAGGTGCAAAAGCAAAGGTTCTTATAATAAGGATGGCATAGTGGCACAGTAATCGGCACTGCTGCCTACCGGGGCCAAGGACCCAGGTTTGATTCTGGAATTGGGTGACTCTCTGTGTGGATTTTACACATTCTCTCTGTGTCTGCGTGGGTTTCCTCTGGGTGCTCTGGTTTCCTCCCACGATCCAAATATGTGCATGTTAAGTGGTCATGCTAAATTAGTGTCAGTAGGAACTCCCATTCACCTGATGAAGAGGCAGTGCTACGAAAGCTTGTGCTATCAAATAAACGTGTTGGACTTTAATCTAGTGTTGTAAGGCTTCTTACTGTGTTTACTCCAGTCCAATGCCAACATTTCCACATCTTGAGTACCGTTACCATCAACAAAGAGTTTATGCTGGTGAAGAGCACCACCTTCTGGTCAAGCACTGCATTGTTGAGATAATTCAGTCAACATACAAATAACAATTTGTCTCCATGTTGCACGCTGTATGCATCTGTCTTTTGGCGTGCAATACAAAAATAAGAGAAGGAAGCAAGTATGGCACCATAAAAATATAACAAAATCAAAGTTAATTAGAATTCAATGGCTGGGACTGGAAATCTCCACTGGTAGAAGTCACAAGTCATTTCACCCTCAGGACATCACTGCAAGAATTCTTCCACTTAGCTTTCTTGGTTTAACTATATTTAGTTGCTTTGTATGCTCCTCTCCATCATTAATTCAGAAATACCATATTTACTCGTGATTTCACAGCGTTCGACACTATTTGAGATTCCTCAGGTACCGAAGCAGTCTGTGTCCATTTGCAATGAGAGCTGGACAACATTCGGACTTGGCTGACAAGTGACAAGTAACATTAAGTTTTATGTTTGTGTCACAACTAGGCATACATTAACACTACAATGAAGTTACTGTGAAAATCCCCTATTCACCACACTCCAGCTCCTGTTCAGGTCAACTGAGAAAGAATTTAGCATAGCCAATGCACCTCACCAGCACGTCTTTTGGACTGTGGGAATAAACGGTGTACTCAGAGAAAACTCAACATGGACACAGGGAGAACGCATAGAGTCCATATAAATAGTGACCCAAGGTCGGAATTGAAACTGGGTGCCTGGTGCTGTGAGGCAGCAGTGTTAACCACTGTGCCACTGTTCCACCCTACACATGTGCCAAGCAATGGCTATCTCTAGCAGGAAAGAATCTTGGCATCCAGCATCATTTCCATCTTTGAATATCCTACCAACAATATCCTGGTAAATGGAGTGGTATTCATCATTGACCACAATACAACAGGATCGACCACATTATTACTGTGGCCACAACAGCAGGTCAGAGATTTGGAATTCTGCAGTGTAATTCACCTCCAGACTCTGCAAAGCTTGCTCACCATAGACAAGGCACATGTCAGGAGTGTTATGTTTTTCTCTTTGATCTAAATTTAAATGTGAAGTCACAATCACACCCATTTATCACTACTTTGCAGTCTACTTCATTTCTTACCTGAAAGAGATGCATTCCAGGTAGTGTATTTTGAAGTTGAGCTTCATTTACAATTGATCTTCAAATATTGACTATATTTTATCTGGATTTTTGAAATGGTCATTGGAATCTGACATGTTCAATCTCTGGAGGCAATCACTGCCGATAGTCAATTTTATTTTTTTAGTTTGTTTATGTGGTTCTGAAATATTGAGGTCCAATTGCACAGCTCTATACATTTTTGGAACCAGATAAACTCAGATACAAGATCAGCTGTGTTTCAATTGATTAGTCATAGAGTCATTGACATTTGCAGCATGGAACCAACTTGCCCATGTGGCCCTTTTTTTAAACCTCTAAGCTAGTCCCAATTGCCCGCATTTAGCTCATATTCCTCTCTACCCATCTTACCCATGTAACTGTTTAAATGCTTTTCAAAAGATAAAATTGTACCGGCTTCTACTACTATCTATGGCAGTTTCAGTCAGTCACCACCTTCTGTGTGCAAAATATTGCCCTTCTGGATTCTTTTGATTGGAAAGAAAATGGTCATTTTCCATCTTTTTGTCAGATTTTTGATGCTATCTGGAAGTGTCAGACAGCTATTCAGGCTAAAATGATTTCTCCTAATTTGATTTGATTTATTATTGTCACATGTATTAGTATACAATGAAAAGTATTGCATGTCATACAGACAAAGCATACCATTCATAAAGAAGGAAAGGAGGCCATACAGAATGTAGTGTTACATCATAGCTAGGATGTAGAGAAAGATCAACTTGTTGTGAGGTAGGTCTATTCAAAAATCTGATGGTAGCAGGGAAGAAGTTATTCATGAGTCAATTGGTATGTGACCTCAGCCTTTTGTACCTTTTTCCCAATGAAAGAAACTGGAAGAGAGTATGTCCGGGGTGCATGGGGTCCTTAATTATGCTGGCTGCTTTGCCAAGACAGCGGAAAGTATAGGTAGAGTCAATGAATGGGAGGCTGGTTTGCATGATGGATTGGGCTACATTCATGACCTTTTATAGATTCTTGTGGTCTTGGGCAGAACAGGAACCATACCAAGCTGTGACACAATCAGAAAGAATGCTTTTTATGGGTGTATTAGTAAAAGTTAGTGAGATTCATATCTGATATGCGAAATTTCCTTAGTCTTCTCGGAAAGTAGAGGCTTTGTTGGGCTTTCTTAACTATAGTGTCAGCATGGGGGAACCAGGACAGGTTGTTGGTGATCTGGACACATAAAAACCTGAAGGTCTTGACCATTTCTACTTCATCTCCATTGATGTAGGCAGGGACATGTCCTCCACCACACCTCCTGAAGATTATCTAAGTTCTGAGATTAATTTAGCTTGGAGTTCCATACCTTTGGTTTCTTAGAACCATAGAATCTATGGCACAAAGACAGGCCCTTTGGCTCAAGCTGGTCCATGTTGACCAAAATACCCATCTAAGCTAATCTCATTTGCTTGCATTTCCGTTATATCTTTCTAAATCTTTCCTATCCATGTATCTGTCCAATTGCCTTTTAAATGTGGACAATATCTTTGCCTCAACCACTTCTTCCGGTAGTTCATTCCACATATGTACAATCCTCTGCATAAAAAATGTTGCTCCTCAGATTCCCATTTATTCTTTCCCCTCTTAACTTAAACGTATGTCTTCTAGCTCTCAATTCCTCAACCCTGGGAAAAAGACTGAGTGCATTCACCTTATCCATGCCTCTCATGATCTTATACACCTCTATAAGATCACCCCTCAGTCTCCTATGCTCCAAAGAAAAATGTTCCAGTTTGTCCAATTTCTCCCTAGAATTCAGTCCCTTGACATCTGGCAACATCCTTGTAAATCTCTTCTATATTCTCTCCACTTCATAAGATTTTTCCTATAACAAGGCAACCAAACACAAAACTCCAGGTGCAGCCTCACCAATGTCCTGTACAATTGCAACATAATTTCCCAATTCCTATACTCAGTGTTCTTACTGATGAAGCATGCCGAAAGCTTTCTTCACTGCCCTATCTACCCGTGCCTCCACCTTTAGAGAACGATGTACCTGAACTCCAAGATCCCTCTGTTCCACGATATTCCTTAAAGTCCTACCATTCACCATGAAAGTTCTACTTTGATTTGAATTTGCAAAATGCAATATCTCACACTTATCTCCATTGAACTCCATTTGCCATTTCACAGTCCACTTCTCCGACTGATCAAGATCCTGCTGCAATTTTTAATAACCTTCCTCACTGTCTTCAGTACCACCTATTTTAATGCAATCTGCAAACTTATTGATCATTCAGTAAGTTACTGTATGTACTGTGTATTCTCATCCAAACCATTGAAATAATAATAAATAGCAATGGGCCCAGCACTGACCCCTGAGGCACATCACTAGTCACAGGCCTCCAGTCCAAAATGCATCCTTCCACTTTGCTTCTACCCACCAAACCAATTGTATATCAAATTTACCAGCTATCTCTGCATTCCATGTGACCTAACCTTCCAAAGCAGCCTACCATGTGGAACTTTGTCAAAGGCCGTATAGAGTATGTCTACCACTCTGCCCTCTACCAAATTTGTAAGGCATGATCTCCCATAGACAAAACTTAGTGCAAGGTAAGTCCATGCAAAAGTCTGATGGTAACAGAGAAGAAGCTGTCCTTGAGTCGGTTGGTACGTGACTTCAGACATTTGTATTCTTTTCCCAATGGAAGAAGGTGGAACAGAGTATGTCTGGTGTGTGTGGTGTCCTAAATTATGCTGGCTTCTTTTCCGTTCACACCATCTACAAAGAGGGTGGTACACATGTGGAATGAGCTACTGGAAGAAGTGGTTAGGCAAAAATATTGACAACATTTAAAAGGCAATTGGACAGATACATGAATAGGAAAGATTTAGGAGGATATAGATCAAATGCAAGCAAATGAAGTTAGCTTAGATGGACATTTTAGTCAACATGGACCAGCTTGGGCCAAAGGACCTGTCTTTGTGCCATAAGCAACTTAATCAAATCCTGTCTTTCCAAATGCCTGTGTACCTTATCCATCAGAATTCTCTCAAGTAACTTACTCAGCACAGATGTTAGATTTAACAGTCTATAATTCCCAAGTTTTTTTTTGCAACCTTTCCTAGAAAAGAGCACAACACTTGCTCCCCTCTGGTCTTCTGATAATTCACCCGTGGCTAATGATGATGCAAACATCTCAGCCAGGGCTCTCGCAATTTCTTCTCTAGCTTCACACAGTGTTCTTGGATATGCCTGGTCAGGGCCAGGAGATATATTTGCCTTCATTCATTTTAATACATCTATCAACTCCTCTATTGTAATGCAAACTGTCCACAATATATCACCACTAACTTTCTCTCCCAAGCCTTCATGTCTTTCTCCACAGTCAACACAGAGATGATATGTTACTGAGAACCTCAACCATCTCATGCATATGTGGCCACTTTGGTCATTGAGAATCTTATTCTATCTCGCGTTATTCTTTTTCCTTTAATATATTTAAAGAATCCCTTTGGGTTTGCCTTAATCCTCTCAGCCAAAACTTTTTTTTTGCCCTCCTAATTTTCTTCTTGAGCACACTCCTGTATCCCCTGTACACCTCCAGGGAATCCCTTGATTCCAGATGCTTGTATCTGAGCCTTACTTCCTTTTTCCTAGCCAAAACCTCAATACGTTTTGTCATCTGGAGTTCCCCACTCCTGCTAGCCTTGCCCTTCACCCTAACAGGAAGAGATCATCCCTGAACTCTAGCTATTTCACTTTTAAAGGTGTCCCACTTGCTAGGGATCCCTTTGCCCTCAAACAAGCTACTCCAAATCAACCATTGAATGTAGAGTTACAGTTATATCTAGGATGTAGTGAAAGACCAACTTAGTGCAAGATAGGTCCATTCAAAAGTCTGGTGGTAGCAGAGAAGAAGCTGTCCTTGAGTCAGTTGGTACGTGACTTCAGACTTTTGTATTCTTTTCCCAATGGCAGAAGGTGGAAGATGTCTGGTGTGTGTGGTGTCCTAAATTATGCTGGCTTCTTTTCCGATCACACCATCTATGACTTCCTTCTCCACCAAGATGTTAATTGTTCTCAGCACCCTGTGCACTATTTGCCGATTGTCATAATGGGAGACAAGAAGTTTCTCAATAATAATAGAAAATAAACGGAAAATAGGAGGGAAAAATTTAAATATTTAGAGCAGAGGTGGATGGATTCTTTATACTCAAGGAGGGGATAGGTTATTAGGCTAAGTTGGATGCAGATTTGATGTTGCTATCAAGGTAGCTATGATGTTATCAAATGGGCTCACAGGGCTGAATGACCTGTTCCTGCTCGTTGTTTTCATGTTTGTATGTTTGTTTCTTAACATTCTAAGGCAGCATGGTGGCACAGTGGTAGGGTGGTACAATGGAACAATAGTTAACAAGGCTGCCCACAGGGCCAGGGACCCAGACTCAATTGCCAGCTCAGGTCGCTGTCTCTGTGGAGTCTGCACGTCCTCCCCATGTCTACATGGGTTCTTTCCAGATACTCTGCTGGTTAGGAACATTAGCCATGCTAAATTGTCCCTCATAATACCTGACAGCATGTGACGACGAGAGGATTTTCGCAGTAAATTCATTACAGTGCTAACATAAAACCTACTTGTGACACTAATAAATAAACTTTAAAGTAGTATAACTTTTTCCAAGAAATTTACAAATCCTGACAGATCCTCATGATTCAATTTCTTTTGACATTTCTCACAGCCTGCAGCATAGTGCTGTTAACAATCACACTATCTGACTTCCTTCTCCACCAAGGTGTTAACTGTTCCAGACATCCTGCACTATTTGTAGATCATCATAGTGGAGGACAAGAAGTCTCCCAATAATAATTTTGGTTTCTGACAAAGCTCAGCACAACATCGAGGGCCAAAGGACCTGCACTGTGCTATAATGTACTATGTTCTTAATAGAAAATTAGGGGAAAAAGAGAGGGAGAAGTTTAAAACAATCACAATCAGAAGAGGAAAATTACCAGGTAAGCTAATGCAACTGAAAGCTGCCAGTCCCCTGAATCTGATGATTCCAATGTTAAGATTTTAAAAGAAGTGGCTGCACAGATTGATTGGTTACAACTTTCAAAATTTCTTAGATTGTGGAAGGAGACTCACAAGTATCATAGAATCCCTCCAGTGCAAAAGAAGGCCATTCAGCCCATCAAGCTTGCACCAAAACAATCCCACCTAGGTCCTATCTTCGTAATCCCAACTATTTACGCTGCTAATCCCCTGACACTAATGGTCAATTTAGCATAGCCAATGAACGTAACCTGCACATTTCTGGACTGTGGTAAGAAACCAAAGCATTCAGAGGAAACCCACAGAGACATGGGGAGAATATGCAAACTCCACATAAACAGGTTGGATTTGAAAGTCGGTCCCTAGCACTGTGAGTCAGCAGCACTAATTACTGCGCCACTAGGCATATAATACATCTATTCAAGAAAGAGGGATACAGAAAGTGGGGAACTGTAGGCCATATAATCTCACATCTGTCATTGGGAAAATGCTGGAATCTGTCACTAAGGAAGTAGCAACAGGACATTTAGAAAATCACAGTACAATCAGGTAGAAACAACATAAAGTTCTTTGAAGATGTGATAAGTAGGGTAGGTAAGGGGGAACAAGTATCAGTGATGTATTTGGAATTCCACATGGCATTCAATAAGGTACGATATAAAGTGTTACATGATGTGTTGGGATGAAATATTAAAATAGATAAGGGATTAACTAACTAACAAGAAACAGAGAGTCAGAATAGATGAGTCATTTTGGGTTGGCAGACTATGGATGCGATCTTACCAAAACAATTCTAAGGGTGCAATCTCACCAAAACAAAATTCTTGCCAAAAAACTGAAAACTGGAGTGTTTTATGTCAGTTTATTTTTTGCAAGCTCAGCCGTGTAACCTTCTCACACTCAATCAATTCTTTTGACAGTAGGGAGATTCACACAGATGGGGGAAGGGGGAGTGGGGGGTTGGAGTGTGTAGTGGGGGAGGGGGAGGATGGTAGGGGTGGGGCACTGAACATATGCCGGTGAAGCCGGATTCAGAGCACTGAGGCGACATTCCACATGAGAGGCCTCCTGCCAGCAGCACCCCACCATCCCCCCCACCCCCCACCCCCCATCCCCCACACTGATGTTGCATCCCTGCCCCTCCATCATTGGCAGCAGTGTAACTGCTCACCATAGCAACAGTATTAGCAGGAACAGGCCAATGAGTCCCCTGTCATCACCCTCTCCACAGCCTCCACTGCATGCCCTCCATCTGCTGATCATCCCCCATCTGCCAATCACCCTCCACCCACATACTCCCCTTGTAGAGATCCCCCACTTGCATACTCCCTGCAGAATTCCCCACATTACAAACTCCCTCCTGCAAAGCTCCCCCCTTGCCTACCCCCTGCAGAACTCCCCCCTGCACACCCCCATCCATCTGTCAAGCCCCACCCCTTCAGAATTATCCCAGCACATGTATGATGCACTTTGAGCACTGCCAGGTTGGTGCTGTGAGGCAACAGTGCCTTGATCACTTTAGCTCCAAGAGCTACATTCAATTATTTATTGATATCACATAATGATTTGATCTCAGCTACTTCCTGTGGTTGGAAGTTCCACAGATTCATCACTCTCTGGGTGAAGAAATTTCTCCTCACCTCAGTCCTAAAAGCCTGCAAATAGTGACATGGTTATACAGTGCTTAGCACTGCTGCCTAACAGCGACAGGGACCTGAGTTCAATTCTGGCCTTGGGTGTCTGTGTGGAGTTTATACATACTCTTCATGTCTGCAGGCATTTTCACCAAGTGTTCCAGTTTCCCTCCTCAGTCCAAAGATTTACAAGTTAGGTGGATGGCCATGATAAATTGCCTCTTATTGTCTAAAGATGTGTAAGTCAGATTGACTATCCATGGTAAATGTGTGGGTTACAGGAAGAGGGCCTGTGTAAGATACTCTATCAGAGAGTCAGCACAAACTCAATGATCTGAATGGCCTCTTCTGCAAGGGGTTCTATAATTCGATGATTCTATGACCCCTAGTTCTGGACTGCCACACCATCAGGAACATTGATTCTGAATCTACCATTTCTAGTCCTGTTAGAATTTTATAAGTTTCTATGATATTCCCCTCTCACTCTTCTAAACTCTAATGAATATAATCCTAATCATA
This sequence comes from Sphyrna mokarran, assembly GCA_024679065.1. Classification (NCBI taxonomy): domain Eukaryota; kingdom Metazoa; phylum Chordata; class Chondrichthyes; order Carcharhiniformes; family Carcharhinidae; genus Sphyrna; species Sphyrna mokarran. The sequence continues at coordinate 138,225,676 of JAGIQG010000001.1, forward strand.
GAGTCACAGAGTCATAAAGATTTACAGCATGGAAAAGGACCTTCATCTCAACTTATCCATGCTGCCTTTTTTTTAAAATCCCAACGCTCGTCCCAATTGCTCGCACATGGCCCATATCCTTCTATACCCATCTTACCCATGTTTAAATGCTTTTTTAAAGACAAAATTGTACCCACCTCTACTAATACATCTCGCAGCTTGTTCCTCTGTGTGAAAAAAATTGACCCTCTGGACACTTTTGTATCTCTCCCTACTCTCCTTAAACCAATAGTTTTAGATTCCCCTACCTTTGGGAAAAGATATTGATTATATAGCTGATTTATACCTCTCATTATTTCATAGACCTCTATAAGATCATCCCTCAGCCTTCTATGCTCTAGAGAAAAATGTCCTAGTCTATCCAGCGTCTCCTTATAACTCAATCTATTCAAGTCCCGGTAGCATCCTAGTAAATCTTTTCTGCATTCTTTCTAATTTAATAATATCCTTTCTATAATAGAGTGACCAGAATTGTACCCAATATTCCAAGTGTGGCCCTACCAATGTCTGGTACAACTTCAACAAAACATCCCAACTCTATATTCAATGTTCTAACCAATGAAATCAAGTATGATGAATGCCTTCTTCACCAATCTGTCCACCTGTGACTCCACTTTCAAGGAACTATGAATCTATATCCCCAGACTTCTTTGTTCTGTAATTCTCCCCAGTGAACTAGCATTAACTGAATAAGTCCTGCCCTGGTTCAATCTAACAAAATACATCACCTCGCATTTATCTAAATAAAACTCCATCTGCTATTTGTCAGCCCACTAGCTTAATTGTTCAAGATCCCATTGCAACTGGAGATAGCTTTCTTCACTGTCCACAATGCCACCAATCTTGATGTTATTTGCAATTTATTTACTTACCAAAAGCTGCAGCATGCTACAGTGCAGAGGGACCTGGGGGTCCTTGCACACGAATCATAAAAATTCAGTCTGCAGGTACAGCAGGTGATTAACAAGGTGAATGGAATGTTGGGCTTTATAGCGACAGGGATAGAATATAGAAGTAAGGAAGTCTTGCTGCAACTATACAGGGCACTGGTGAGGCTGCAACTGGAGTACTGTGTGCAGTTTTGGTCGCCGCATTTGCGAACGAATATATTGGCCTTGAAGGGAGTGCAGAGAAGGTTCACCAGGTTGATACCAGGGATGAGGAGGTTAGCCTATGAATAGAGATTGAATAGCCTCTTTGGAGTTTAGAAGGCTGAGGGGCGATCTTATAGAGACACAGAAGATAATGAAGGGGCTAGATAGAGTAGAGGTAGAGAGATTCTTCCCGCTTAGAAAGGGTAGCAGAACTAGAGGGCGCAGCCTCAAAATAAGGGGAGGGGGCAGTGTAGATCAGAGTTGAGGAGGAACTTCTTCACTCTAAGGGTAGTGAATCTCTGGAATTCTCTGCCCATTGAAGTGATGGAGGCTACTTTGCTGAATATATTTAAGTCACAGATAGATAGGTTTCTGATAGACAAGGGAATTAAGGGTATAGGGAGAAAGGGGAAAGTGGAACTGATCCACTTCAGATCAGCCATGATCTTATTGAATGGTGGGGCAGGCTTGAGGGGCTAGATGGCCTACTCCTGCTCCTATTTCTTATGTTCTTAAGTTCTTATTAACCATGCCTTCTATATTCTCATCTAAATCATTAATATAAATGACAAATAACAGTGGGCCTAGCACTGATCCCTGAGGCACACCGCTGGCCACAGGCCTCCAGTTTGAAAAATAACTCTATACAACCACTATACAACTATTCTGTTAAGAAGCCAATTTTGTATCCATTTAGATACCTCACCCTGGATCCCGTCAGAGTTAATCTTTTGCAATAATCTACCATACAGTACCTTGCCTAAAGCCTTGCTAAAGTCCATGTAGACAACATCAACTGAACTGCCCCCATCTACCTACTTGGTACCCCTTCAAATCTGTGAGACATGATTTTCCACTCACAAAGCTATGCTGTCCCTAATCAGTCCTTATATCTTTAATTGCCTGTCCATCCTGTCTCTCAAAATATCTTCCCACAACTTACCACCACAGATATAAGGCTCACTGGCCTGTAGCTCCTGAGCTTTTCCCTGCAGCCCTTTTTAAATAAAGACACAACATTTGCCACTCTCTAATCTTCAGGCACTTCATCTCTGATTATCAATGATTCAAATATCTCTGCTAAGGGACCTGCAATTTCTTCCCCAGCCTACCACAATGTCCTGGAATACAGTCCCTCAGATCCCGGGGATTTATCTACATTGATGCGTTTTAAGATTTCCAGCACCTCCTTCTCTGTAATATGTACTCTCCTCAAGACAACATTATTTATTTCCCCAAGTTCTCTAATATCAATAAATACTGATGAAAAATATTCATTTAGGATCTCACCCACCTCTTGTGAACCTACACATAGCTAATCTTGTTGATCCTTAAGAAGCCCTATTCTCTCCTTTTTTACTTTTTTGCCCTTTATGTGTTCGGATTATGTAGAAGCTACTTGGATTCTTCTTTGCCTTAGCTGCCAAAACAATCTCATGTTGTCTTTTTGCCTTTCTGATTTCTCTCAACTCTACTCCTACATCCCCTATACTTTTCAAGGGATGACAGACCTGCCATTCCAGGAATCAGCCTGGTAAACCTCCATAACAGGAACATCTTTCCTCAGACAAGGATACCAAAACTGCATGCAATACTTCAGGTGTGGCCTCAGCAACATCCTGTATAATTGCAGTAAAATATCCCTATCCCTATTCTCAATGACTGATGCACGAGGACTCCAAAGCCTCACTAAGCATCCACTTCTCTCAATTTAGACTCATTCAAACAATAATCTGCCTTCCTATTTTTGCTACCTGAATACATTGGATTTTTTAGCATTTCTTTACTATAACATTACTAATTAATCCTGCTTCATTACATGTTTTGGATCTAATTGGTTCCACAATCTAATGTTCAAAGAAATTTTGCAAAAATATTCTGCAAACTCATCTTCTAGACCACTTTTGCCAGTTTGCTTGTCTTTATGCACACCATTATACTGCTCTAAGAGCTTGGCCTTTCTGATTGGATTTCTAAACCTTCCTTCACCTTTCTCAACTACCAGCACTATCCCTTCCCTATGCCTCTGATGGTTGAAAACTCTATCTACAATCTAATAATGTTGTAAAATTAGGTTTGCAGGATATGGGAGTCATTGGCTAGACCAGTATATATTGCCCTTCTATAATTGCCCTTAAGAAGGTGATGGTGAGTTGCCTTCTTGAACAGCTACACCCAGAGTGCTGTTAGGGAGAAACTTCTAGGACTTTGACCCAGTGACAGTGAAAGGATGGTGATATATTCCCCTTAAAGTTTGACAACATCAATTTTAAATCCAACCGATTTATTTGATAGTAAATCTGCGAGCTTTTGGCCTTTGTGGCCTTCGTCAGGCAAATGAGGTGTTCTGGTCTACAAAAGCACACATATCAGCACAGACAGTTTACAGATTGCTGATTAGAATGCGAATCCTTACACCTAACTTGCTATTCAAGTCTTAAAGTGGCTAACAGCAGAGGTTAAAGAGCTGTGTATTGTCTGGAGACAGCACAGTAAGTGAGGTTTTTTGCTAACCCAGGCAAGTCATGGGAGTTACAGATAGTGTGACATGAAGCCAAGATCCCTGTTAAGACCATCCTCATGTGTGCGAAACTTGGCTATCAGTCTCTGCTCAGCGACTCTGCGCTGTCATGTGTCATGAAGGCCACCTTGAAGAACATTTACCCAAAGGTCGGAGGCCGAATGCCCATGACTGCTGAAGTGTTTGCCCACAGGAGGGGAACTGTTTTGCCTGGTGATTGTTGAGCAATATTCATTCATCCGCTGTCATAGTGTCTGCATGGTCTCCCCAATGTACCATGCTTTGGGACATCTTTTCTTGCAACGCATTAGGTAGACATTGTTGGCCGAGTTGCAAGAGTATGTACCGTGTACCTGGTGAATGGTATTCTCATGTTTGACGATGTCATCCATGTCAATGATCCGGCATGTCTTACAGAGGTTGCTGTGGCAGGGTTGTGTGGTATTGTGGTCACTGTTCTCCTGAAGGTTGGGTAGTTTGCGGTAAACAATGATCTGTTTGAGATCACGTTGCAAGAAATGATGTCCCAGAGCATGGTACATTGGGGAGACCATGCAGACACTACGACAGCGGATGAATGAACATTGCTCGACAATCACCAGGCAAAACAGTTCCCCTCCTGTGGGCGAACAGTACAGCAGTCACGGGCATTCGGCCTCCGACCTTTGGGTAAATGTTCTTCAAGGTGGCCTTCATGACACACGACAGCGCAGAGTTGCTGAGCAGAGACTGATAGCCAAGTTCCGCACACATGAGGACGGTCTTAATAGGGATCTTGGCTTCATGTCACACTATCTGTAACCCCCATGACTTGCCTGGGTTAGCAAAAAACCTCACTTACTGTGCTGTCTCCAGACAATACACATCTCTCTAACCTCTGCTATTAGCCACTTTAAAACTTGAATAGCAGGTTAGGTGTAAGGATTCGCATTCTAATCAGCAATCTGTAAACTGTCTGTGCTGATATGTGTGCTTTTGGAGACCAGAACACCTCATTTGCCTGACGAAGACCACAAAGGCCGAAAGCTCGCATATTTACTGTCAAGTAAATCGGTTGGATTTAAAATTGGTGTTGTCAAACTTTACTGAGTTTATCCCAGTCCAATGCCGGCATCTCTACATCATGATATAGTCCCACGTCAGGATTGAAATTGGCTTGAAGGGTAACTTCCATGTATGGTGCTCTCAGGTATCCGCTACTCTTATCCTTCTAGATGGTCATAGAACATAGAACATAGAACACTACAGCACAGAACAGGCCCTTCGGCCTTCGATGTTGCGCCGACCAATATAAAAAGCAATGCCCCTCCAAACTAAACCATTCCCTTCTCTTCCATATACTTATCAACTAACCTCTTAAACGCCACCAAACTAGGCGCATCTACAACCGCTGCAGGCAGGGCATTCCACTCCCGAACCACCCTTTGGGTAAAGAACCTACCTCTGATATCCGTCCTATAACTATCACCCCTTAATTTAAAGCTGTGTCCCCTCGTGCTAGCTTTCTCCATCCTAGGAAAAAGGCTATCACTGTCCACCCTATCTAAACCTCTAATCATCTTATATGTTTCGATAAGGTCCCCTCTTAGCCGCCTCCTTTCTAACGAAAACAACCTCAAATCCCTCAGCCTCTCTTCATAAGACCTGCCCTCCATACCAGGCAACATCCTGGTAAACCTCCTCTGTACCCTCTCCAGTGCCTCCACATCTTTCTTATAATGTGGGGACCAGAACTGCACACAATACTCCAAGTGCGGCCGCACTAGAGTTTTGTACAGTTGCAACATGACGTTGCGGCTCCGAAATTCAATCCCCCTACCAATAAAAGCCAAGACTCCATATGCCTTCCTAACAACCTTCTCGACCTGACTGCCTACTTTCAGGGATCTATGCATATACACACCAAGATCCCTCTGTTCATCTAGACTACTAAGAATCCTACCATTTGCCCTATACTCTACACATTTATTATTCCTGCCATAGTGCATTACCTCACACTTTTCCACATTAAACTCCATTTGCCACCTCTCGGCCCAGCTCTGCAACTTGTCCAAGGTCATGGTCCTGGTTTGGAAGGTGTTGCCAAGAAACATTGATAGCAACAGTGGCATCATCGAATAATCTAATAATGCAGTGTATCTTGTAGTTGGTACACATGGCTGCCACTGTTCGTCAGTCATGGAAGCAGTGAACGTTTTTTGAAGGGGTAGCAATCAAGTGAGCTGCTTTGTTCTGGATGGTGTCAAGTTTTTTGAATGTTGTTGGAGATGTAACAATCCAGGCAAGTAGAAAGTATTCCGTTACAAAACTGACTAATGCCTTGTAGATGGCGATCAGTCTTTGAGGAATCAGAAAGTAAGTTACTCACCACAGGATGCCTAACCTTTAATCTGTTCTGGTAACTAGAGTATTTATATGGCTAGTCCCATTTCATTCCTGGTCAATGAAAACCCCAGGATGTTGAAAGTGGAGAGGTTCAGTAAGAGCAATGCCGCTGAATGTCAAGGCGGATTGTTAGATTCTCTCTTGTTGATGATCATCATTGCCTGGCATTTGCATGAATGTTACTTGTCACTTGTCAGCCCAAGCCTGCATATAGTCCAGGTCTTGATGCATGGATGGTTCAGCATCTGAAGAGTCACAAATGGTATTTAACACCGTGCTTCCTTCAGCAAACATCTCCATTTCTGATCTTATGATGGAAGGAAGGATATTGATGAAACAGCTTAAGATATTTGGGCCTAGGTCACTACAGTGATATGCAATTGGCTAGGATACTGGTCTCAGCCAACCTATGTGGAACCCATCCCAATGAAATAATTCACTCTTCCCTAAGGATAAATACCAGGGCCCCATGAATCAAATCCCTTCTTCCCACAGCACTCTTTGAGTCATTTCTAATTTAATCCAAATATGGCTTAGATAACATCCTAGAGATGATTTCCTCTGATGTTTTGTGTTTTATCAATACAAATGCAGAAAGGAAAGCATGTTGTGAAAAGGATGTAGGAGGTTACAGACAGATGTAGATGGATTGGACGAGTGAGCAAAACTCTGGCAGCTGGAGTATAATGTAAGAAAATGTGAAGTTGTTCATGATGGCAGAAAAATAAAAATGCAGCAATACATGAACTGAGAATAGGTACAGAATTCAGATGCAGAGAGATCTAGGTATTATAGTACATGAGTCACAAACAGAACGTAGGTAAAATAAATTATTAAGAAGGCTGATGGAATACTATCCTTCACAAAAGGAATTGAATATTAGAGTAATGACGTAAGGCTTATTTGCTGAGCTGGTGCAGACACAATAAGCCTAATAGCCACCTCCTGAAAGGTAACAATTCTGCTCCAGTTAGAACAAAGAACAAAACAGCATGGGAAACAGGCCCTTCGGTCCAACAAGCCCACACCGCCACCTTGATGTTCCCAGTTCTACCCGTGATCCTGTCTATGTTTATAGATCTATGGATTGAAACCAAATTTGAGACAATTTAGGGAGAATTTGTTTTGCCAATCAGCCTAAGAGCACATCTTTGGGATGTGGGAGGAAACCAGAGCACCCGGAAGCACCTGGCTTTTATTGGTAGGGGGTTGAATTTCGGAGCCGCAACATCATGTTGCAACTGTACAAAACTCTGGTGCGGCCGCACTTGGAGTATTGTGTACAGTTCTGGTCCCCACATTATAAGAAAGATGTGGAGGCATTGGAGAGGGTGCAGAGGAGGTTTACCAGGATGTTGCCTGGTATGGAGGGCAGGTCTTATGAGGAGAGGCAGAGGGATTTGAGGTTGTTTTCATTAGAAAGAAGGCGGCTAAGAGGAGACCTTATTGAAACATATAAGATGATTAGAGGTTTAGATAGGGTGGACAGTGATAGCCTTTTTCCTCAGATGGAGAAAGCTAGCACGAGGGGACATAGCTTTAAATTAAGGGGTGGTAGTTATAGGACGGATGTCAGAGGTAGGTTCTTTACCCAGAGGGTGGTAAGGGTATGGAATGCCCTGCCTGCTGCAGTTGTAGATGCGCCAAGTTTAGGGGCGTTTAAGAGGTCAGTGGATAGGTTTATGGATGAAAAGGGAATGGTTTAGGTTAGAGGGTCATTGCTTTTTCTTAATTGATTGGTGCCACATCGAGGGCCGAAGGGCCTGTTCTGTGCTGTAATGTTCTATGTTCTAAAACCCAAGCAAGCACAGGGAAAATGCGCAAACTCCCACAGACACATGCCCAAATCCATGTATCTGCACAGCACAGTGATAGTCACCGAGCTGTCGTGTTGCCCATCAAATGGTCCAGGTCAAGTGTACACTAACGACGTGAAGCACTAGGATACTCTTGAAAAAAAATCCAAGAGCTATCGCGTCTATGCCCCTTGTTAGACAACAAGGCGGACCAAAGTACCTGTAGGATAAAACAAATACATCAATATCCTCGACTATTTACACACTTCCCAGGGAACTCCCAAGGCTCATGATCCCTATTTTAAATCAGTTTTCTATACCCCTCCATTCCCATTCTGTTCATGTGCCCATCTAAGTATTTCTTAAATAACTCCAGAGTACCTGTCTCCACCACTTTACTTGCTCCTCACCAGAGATCTGTGCTAATCCTACTCAACTTTTCTATACTTCTATAATATGCTTCAGTTATGCATGGCATTGGTAAGATCACATGTTGAATATTGTGTGCAATTTTAGTCTCCTTATTTAAGAAAGAATGTAAGTGCATTGGAGGTGGATAAGAGCATGCTTACAAAAATTGAGACTTGAAATGAGTGGGTTGTCTAATGGGGAATGGTTGGACAGAAAGGGCTTGTTTCCACTGGAGTTTAGAAGAGTGAGGAGGTAACTGGATAAAATATATAAGATCCTGATTAAACTGAGCAAGGTGGATCTAGAAAAGATATTTCCTCTTGTGAGTGAGTCCAGAACTAGAGACACTATCTTTTAGGACAGAGGTTGGAGAATTTTTTTTCTTTCAGACAGTTGTGAGATTTGGAATCTCTGCCTAAGAAGGTGATGAAGGTGGGGTCTTTGAATATTTTTAAGTCAGAAGTAAAGAGATTCTTGTTAGGCAAGGGAATCAAAGATTATTTGGAATAGTTGGGAATGTAGAGCTTGAACCACAAACTGATCAGTCGTGATCTTGTTGAATGGCAGAGAAAGCTTAAGGGGCTGAATGGCTTATTTATGCTCCTGTTGCATGTGTTTGTATGACAATTTATTTTGGAACTGCTTTTAACTAAGGAATCAACTCATCTTCATTTCAAATTCCTTGCTGTCAATCTGCAGCTTGGAGTAAAAGTTGGGCAGGAGTAGCACAGATCTCTGATAAGGAGCAACAGGAACAGTGCAATAGAAACAACAGCAGGAGCAGCAGCAGGATCTGTAACAACAGGTGACACCTTACATTGCAGGAACAGCAACAGCAGCCACCTTTTCCAAAGTCACATATTGCTGCCCATGACAAAGCAAAAGGACACAGCTGGAAAAGCTCCAGCTGGAAGAAGAAGATACACACATTAAAACAGTGCCTGTTTTTTCAAAATGATGGAAAAACAGTAGTTTAATAATATCTGGCATTTCTAGCAGGTTGCTGCTGTGAAAGGCATCACAGCTCTGAATATTCTCCATTCACAGCCTACAAATGTGCTGGTTATGTTGATTGGTCAAGCTAACTTGCCCCTTTATGTCAGCGTCAATACATAGGGTTACAAGGATTGGGCCTGAGTGGGATTGTTGTCAGTGCTGGCTCAATGGGTCAGATGGCCTCCTTCTGCACTGTAGGTGTTAGAACATAGAACATAGAACATAGAACATTACAGCACAGAACAGGCCCTTCAGCCTTCGATGTTGTGCCGACCAAAATAAAAAGCAATGCCCCTCCAAACTAAACCATTCCCTTCTCTTCCATATACTTATCAATTAACCTCTTAAACGCCACCAAACTTGGCGCATCTACAACAGCTGCAGGCAGGGCATTCCACTCCCTAATCACTCTTTGAGTAAAGAACCTACCTCTGATATCCGTCCTATAACTCATACCCCTTAATTTAAAGCTGTGTCCCCTCGTGCTAGCTTTCTCCATCCTAGGAAAAAGGCTATCACTGTCCACCCTATCTAAACCTCTAATCATCTTATATGCTTCAATAAGATCCCCTCTTAGCCGCCTCCTTTCTAACGAAAACAACCTCAAATCCTTCAACCTCTCTTCATAGGACCTGCCCTCCATACCAGGCAACATCCTGGTAAACCTCCTCTGTACCCTCTCCAATGCCTCCACATCTTTCTTATAATGTGGGGACCAGAACTGCACACAATACTCCAAGTGCGGCCGCACTAGAGTTTTGTACAGCTGCAACATGATGCTGCGGCTCCTAAATTCAATCCCCCTACCAATAAAAGCTAAGACTCCATAAGCCTTCTTAACAACTTTATCCACTTGACTGCCTACTTTCAGGGATCTATTGACACATACACCAAGATCCTTCTGTTCCTCAACACTATTAAGAGCCCTACCATTAGCCCTATACTCTACACATTTATTGTTCCTGCCAAAGTGCATTACCTCACACTTTTCCACATTAAACTCCATTTGCCACCTCTCGGCCCAGCTCTGCAACTTGTCCAAGTCACTCTGTAAACTATAACACCCCTCTTCACTATCTACCACTCCACCGACTTTAGTGTCATCTGCAAATTTACTGATCCATCCCTCAATACCCTCATCCAGATCATTTATAAAAATTACAAACAGCAGGGGCCCCAAAACAGACCCCTGAGGCACACCACTTGTCACCGAACTCCACGATGAATATCTCCCATCAACCACCACCCTCTGTCTTCTATCTGCCAGCCAATTCCTAATCCAATTAGCTAAATCACCCTCTATTCCACACATCTGCATTTTCTGTAGAAGTCTTCCATGGGCCACCTTATCAAACGCCTTACTAAAGTCCATATATACTACATCAACCGCCTTACCCCCATCCACCTCTCTGGTCACTTTCTCAAAAAACTCAATGAGGTTAGTAAGGCATGACCTACCCTTCACGAAACCATGCTGACTATCCCCAATCAATTCATTTCTCTCTAAATAACTATAAATCCTATCCCTAATAATTCTCTCCAATACCTTGCCCACAACAGAAGTAAGACTCACTGGCCTATAATTCCCTGGAAGGTCTCTCTTCCCCTTCTTAAACAATGGGACCACATTCGCTATCCTCCAGTCCTCCGGAACCACACCCGTAACCAACGAGGACCTGAAGATCAGAGCCAGAGGCTCTGCAATCTCCTCTCTTGCCTCCCAGAGAATCCTAGGGTAAATCCCGTCCGGCCCAGGGGACTTATCCAACTTCAAACCCTCAAGAACATCTAGCACATCCTCCTTATCTACTACAATACTTCCCAATTTACAACCCTGTACCTCAGTGTTCTCCATAGCTACATTTCCAGCACTCTGCATTCTATGATTCTGTTTTATGATTCTGATTCCTCATAATCTGTTAACATCTCAAGGACCTCTCAATCTGCTACCTGTTAATGCCTATCCCAGGTGACCAATGCTTTGTCTGCCAAGGTTGCTATTTACCTTTGTCATGCATGAAGCAATTATACAAATCTGGATTCACATTGGCACAGCAAGCCACATGTGACAATCAATGTGCCCTCAGATCAGTCTGGAATCTTCATCAGTTACATATATTTTGCTTCCTTAATGTTCAGATTATTTGTGATCATTGGGAGATTATCTCACATGTCTATGTTAGGTACCCTGGAAGCTGTCATGATTCATTCATTCTATGGCAGTCACATCTCTCGCAGGTTTTTGCTTTTTACTCCTGCACATAGAGGCAGCTGCCTTCAGGACAGATCTGACTGATCTGTCCTGCGAAGAATTTCCCATTGAACCAGACGAGAGGTAACAAGAGCCACAAGATGATCACTGAGCAAGTGTTGGGTTATTGAAGGCGCAATTCACGTGTTTTGACAAATTTGGAAGTAACATTCATGTTGCACCAATAAGGATCTCCAGAAAAATAATAAATTAATTTTGGCCCAACCAGCAATATCCACTTCCTATCATTGCAGCTATAAGAAGACAAAGGTGCAGAAACGTTCATGGGGGAAGTGGAGGAGGACACAATTGTGGCTCTGGTGCCTGCAGCCAAACACCTAGTTGCCTGGGAAATCCATGACAGCATCATCCAGGGTGTGTGAGGGTAGCTCAGAAACCCTGTGGTAACCCCTCCTCAACACAATTAACTTCTATCGTCTGTAAGGAGTCATGAAAGTCCCTTTCAGAGTTTTGGTTAAATTCGAAACCGTACTCTGGGTATAACAGATTAGAGACAAGGGCAAGTGCACTGTTAAAATAACAGCATTATTAAGTAATGATAATAATGACTATTATAATTTTTAATACATTTTTTAAAATGAGAAAGTGAAAAGGAAGAAAGATAACCGCACTGTGGCATAGTGGTTAGCACTGCTGCCTCACAGCACCACGGACTTGGGGGTTCAATTCTGATCTCAGCTGATTATCTGTACATTCTCCCCGTGTCTGCAGATGTTTTCTCTGGGTGCTCCAATTCTCCAAAGATGTGAAGGTTAGGTGGATTAACCATGCTAAATTGCCCCTTAGTGTCAGGGGATCAGGATCCTTATGGATCCAGAACTGGCTTGCCTGCAGAACTCAGTAAAGTTTCACAACACCAATTTTAAATCTAACCAATTTATTTGATAGTAAATTTGCGAGCTTTCGACACTATGTGCCTTCGTCAGGCAAATGCAGTGTTCTGGTCTGCAATAGCACTCATACCAACACAGACAGTCATAGATTGCTGATTAGAATGCGAATCCTTACATCTAACCTGCTATTCAAGTGTTAAAGTGGCTAACAATGTGTGTGAAGGGAATCCTGAGCATTGGTTAGAGAATTGTATATTTTCTCCAGACAGCACAGTAAGTGAGGTTTTTTGCTAACCCAGGTAAATTACGGGAGTTACAGATAGTGTGTCATGAAGCCAAGATCCTATTAAGACCGTCCTCATGTGTGCGGAACTTGGCTATCAGTCTCTGCTCAGCGACTCTGCGCTGTCGTGTGTCCCGAAGGCCCCCTTGAAGAACATTTACCCGCAGGTCGCAGCCCCCTTGAAGAACATTTACCCACAGGTCGCAGGCTATAAGGGGGCCTTCGGGACACACGACAGCGCAGAGTCGCTGAGCAGAGACTGATAGCCAAGTTCCGCACACATGAGGACGGTCTTAATAGGGACCTTGGCTTCATGACACACTATCTGTTACCCCCATAACTTGCCTGGGTTAGCAAAAAACCTCACTTACTGTGCTGTCTGGAGAAAATACACAATTCTCTAACCAATGCTCAGGATTCCCTTCACACACATTGTTAGCCACTTTAACACTTGAATAGCAGCTTAGATGTAAGGATTCGCATTCTAAGCAGCAATTTCTGACTGTCTGTGTTGGTATGAGTGCTATTGCAGACCAGAACACTGCATTTGCCTGACGAAGGCACATAGTGTCGAAAGCTCGCGAATTTACTATCAAATAAATTGGTTAGATTTAAAATTGGTGTTGTGAAACTTTACTGAGTTTACCCCAGTCCAATGCTGGCATCTCTACATCTTGCCTGCAGAAGGCAGACAGTGGTTGTGGATGGGTCTTTTTCTGCATGGAAGTCGGTCACCAGTGGAGTGCCCCAGGGATCTGTTCTGGCACCCTTGCTGTTTGTCATTTTCATAAATGACCTGGATGAGGAAGTGGAGGGATGCTGATGACACAAAGGCTGGTGGTGATGTGGATAGTCTGGAGGGATGTCAGAAGTTGCAGCGAGACATAGATAGGATGCAAGATTGGGTGGAGAAGTGGCAGATAGACTTCAACGCAGATAAATGTGTAGTGGTCCATTTTGACAGGTCCAATGGAATGAAGGACTATAATGTCAAGGGTAGGACTCTTAGCTGTGTAGAGTGTCAGAAGGACCTTGGGGTCCAGGTCCATAGGACTCTTAAATCAGCCTTTCTGGAGGAGGATGTGGTCAAGAAGGCATATGATGTATTAACCTTCATTAATCGAGGGATTAAGTTTAGGAGTCGGGAGGTAATGCTGCAGCATTATAAGACCCTTATCAGACCCCACTTGGAGTATTGTGTGCAGTTCTGGTCACCTCACTACAAGAACGATATGGCAGCTATTGAAAGGGTGCAGAGGAGATTTACAAGGATGGTGCCTGGACTGGGAGTCATTCCTTATGAGGATAAGTTGAGGGAGCTGGATTTTTTCTCCCTGGTGAGATGAAGGTTGAGGGGTGACCCAATAGAGGTTTATAAGATGTTGAGAGATATTGATCATGTGGATTCTCGGAGGCTATTTCCCAGAGCTGAAGTTGTCGTTACGAGAGGACACAGGTTTAAGGCGCTGGGGAGCAGGAACAGAGGACATGTCGGGGATAAGTTTTTCACTTAGAGGTGGTGAGTGAGTGGAATTGGCTGCAGTCGATGGTGGTGGAGGCGAACTCATTGGGGTCTTTTAAGAGACTTCTGGATGAGTACATGGGATTTAATGGGATTGAGGGTTATAGATAGGCCTGGTAGGTATGGATATGATCAGTGCAACTTGTGGGCCAAAGGGCCTGTTTGTGCTGTAATGTCCTATGTTCTAATACATGGGATTATGAGAATAAGGCCTGAGTGGGGTTATTGTTGGTGTAGGCTGGATGGACGGAATGGCTTCCTCCTGCACTGTACGGATTCTATGTTTCTATGAACTTTATTGAAAGAGGAAAGTACTTGTATCTGAAAAAAAAGAAGGCAGAGGTGTGTTTAAACACAATTAATAATCACAATTTGGTCTCTGACACATCAGCTTCCCAAATTGGTACACAGGTTACTGCCTCATGCATACAGATTGCTGAGTTTTTCTAAGGGTGGGTACTGTGGTCACGCACTCTATTCTTGGCCTTCTCCCTCCTGTCTTCTAGACTATTTCACTGTGACTACAACATCAACCCAATGGAGCAACACCCCTTTTAAGGCAATCATCTGGCTGCATTCCAGGCTTTTGATGCTTAGTAATCTTTCCAAAAACAAATCTAAGCTCTTACCAGTGCTTCTCACAGGTCTGCAAGGCCAGGCAGGCTTTGCAATATCCAAGCTGTTTATACAGCCCTTGATGTTATGTCTATTAATTAAACATCATCTTCTAATGCTTCAGGTGACCCCCAGAAAAGGTGACACTGTAGTACTTGCTCTCGGATCACAGAGTGCAGTAGAACAGTACCTCTGATCACAATGAAAAGCAGCTCGTTTTATTATTCTAGCTTATTCTATTATTCTAGTGGAAAAACAAAATATTTAATCTAAACACCAGCTGTGTTGGCCAGTACAGAAAGCAAAAGAGGTCTAGCAAATAGGTTGCAGCTAATTACTATTGATTAATGAGAAAACAATAATAGTTGGGTTGAGATCAAGGACAAACCAAGTAAGAAAATACAAGATGACTTTAAAAATTCATTGTAGATTTAAAATCAAAGTGGAGCAGAAATAAAATGCAATATTTCAAAAATTAGTAGCTGCTGTCCTCAGGCCTACAAATCAACAAACCAACCATTACATTCACAGATTTTACTTCTCATTAAAGCTGATCATACCATTCACCAGGCTGAATGGGAATATCAATAACATAGAGAATGGGCAGAATTTCACATGCCACAGTGTGCTCAGCAGGCAGAGTTAGAAAAGGCCGCAAATCCCAGTCCAACCCGAGAGCAATTGAAAACCACAATATTAAATTGGCTGACTAATAAATTGCGGTTACATTGAGCCACAGTGTTCTAAGGGGACAGTTGTGTGGCAGCCCATCATCATTCCCCGCCCCCCACCTCCTCCGCCTCTCATGCCCAATGGTGGCCCACAGTAAAGTTTAAAGGCAGCATGAAGCTCTTGAGGAATCATGGCCTGCAGAATGGGGAACACTGGCACGCACAAATTTGTTTGAATTTTTTGAGGATGTGACCAGGTCCCCAATCAGAAAGAACGCATGACGGCACAATAGTTAGCACTGCTGCCTCACAGCACCAGAGATCCAGGTTTGATTCCCAACTTGAGTCAGTGTCTGTGTGGAGTTTGCACATTCTACCCATGTCTGCGTTAGGTTTCCTCCAGATGCTCCAGTTTCCTCCCCCAGTTTGAAAAATGTGCTGGTTAGGTTTATTGGCCACACTAAATTTTCTCTCAGTGTACCTGAACAGGTGCCAAGGTGGAACAACTAAGGGATTTTCACAGTAACTTCATTGCAGTGTTGACGTTAGCCGACTTGTGACAAATTAACTTTAAAATAATGTTTTCTATGATGTATCTGTAAAAGTTGGTGAAAGTTGTAGCTGACATGCCAAATTTCCATCATCTTCTGAAATAGTAGAGACGTTGGTGAGCTTTCTTAATTACATGTCGGCATGAGGAGTTGGGGGGTGGGAGTATGGGGGGCACCAGGACAGGCTGTTGGTCATCCGGGCACCTAAAAACTTGAAGTTTTTGACCATTTACACTTCAACCTCATTGACACAGACAGGGGGCATATTTTCCATGCTTTCTGAAGTCAATGACAATCTCCTCCTTTTTGTTGACATTGGGGGAGGGATTATTGTTGTCACACCAGTTCATCTGACTCTCTGTCTCATTCCTGTGCTCTGTCTCGTCATTGTTTGTGACCCAATCCACTATGGTGGTGTCATCAGCAAACTTGAAAATCATGTTAGAGAGGAATTTGGCCACAAAGTCACAGGTGTATAAAGTGTATGTGGGGGAGCTGAGATCACACAGCCTAATGGGGCAATGGTGTTGAGGTTGATCATGGAGGAGTTGGTGTTGCTTATTCTTACTGTGGTCTTTGGGTTAGGACGTTCAGGATCTAGTCACAGAAGGAGGAGTTGAGGCCCAGACCCACAAAGTTTGCAGATGAGTTTCATAGGAATGATGGTGTTAAAAGCTGAGCTGTCGTCAACAAATAGGAGTTTGACACGGGTGGCTTTGTTATTTAGGTGCTCCAGGATTGAGTGCAGGGCCAGGGAGTTGGCATCTGCTGTGGACTTGTTGCAGTGGTAGGGGAACTGTAGTGGATCCAGGCAATCCAGGAGGCTGAAGTCGATTCATGCCATGACTAACCACTTCATAATGGTGGATGTTAGAGCCACCTGACAATAATCATTAAGGCACAATGCTTGGCTTTTCTTTGGTACTGGACTGATGGTCATCTTCTTGAAGCAGTTAAGGACCTCAGATTGTTGTAAAGAGAGGTTGAAGATGTTTGCGAATACCTCACCGGCTGATCTGCACAGGTTCTGAGTGCTCATCCGGGTACCCCATCCGGGCCAGTCGCTTTCCGTGGGTTAATCTTTGAGAAGACTGTTCTGACATCTGCAAGGGTGACCTCAGATGCAGGTTCATCCAAGGCTTTCGGGTGGAAGCTGTGGTCTCACTGACCTCTTGCTCAAAATGGGCGTACATTGCATTGAGCTCATCAGGGAGTGGTGTGTTGGAGTTGGTGATTTTACATGCCTTCATCCTGTAGCCTGTTATGTCTTGCAGACCTTGCCATAATCAGCAGAGGCCTTTGTGACTAGTCTGGAATTCTATCTTGGTTCTGTCATGTCTTTTGGCACTTTTGATGGATCTTTCGAGGAATTGAGTTTAGGAGTCAAGAGATAATGTTGCAGCTATATGGGACCCTGGTCAGACCCCATTTGGAGAACTGTGTTAAGTTCTGGTTTCCTCATTACAGGAAGGATTTGAAGCCATTGAAAGGATGCAGAGGAGATTTACAAGGATGTTGCCTGGATTGGGGAGCATGCCTTATGAGGATAAGGTTGAAGGAGCTCGGCCTTTTCTCCTTGGAGAGACGAAGGATGAGGCGTGACCTAATGGAGGTGTATAAAATGTTAAGAAGTATTGATTGACTGGACAATCAGAGGCTTTTTTCCAGGGCTGAAATGATTGCCACGAGAGGACTCAGGTTTAAGGTGCTGGAGAGTAGGTACACAGGAGATGTCAGGGGTAAGTATTTCACTCAGAGGGTGGTGGGTGCATGGAGTGGGCTGCCGGCAACAGTGGTGGAAGCGGATTCGATAGGATCTCTTAAGAGACTTTTAGGTAAGTACATGGAACTTAGTAAGATAGATGGCTATATGTAAGCCTAGTAATCTCTAAGGTAGGGATATGTTTGGCACAACTTTGTGGGCTGAAGTGCCTGTATTGTTGCAGTAGTTTTTCTATGTTTTCTATGTTCTATGTTTTAGAACATAGAACATAGAACATAGAACAATACAGCACAGAACAGGCCCTTTGGCCTTCGATGTTGTGCCGACCAAAATAAAAAGCAATGCTCCTCCTAACTAAACCATTCCCTTCACTTCCATATACTTATCAACTAACCTCTTAAACGCCACCAAACTTGGCGCATCTACAACAGCTGCAGGCAGGGCATTCCACTCCCTAATCACTCTTTGAGTAAAGAACCTACCTCTGATATCCGTCCTATAACTCATACCCCTTAATTTAAAGCTGTGTCTTTTCTTAAATCATATCTGGATTTATATGTAGAAATAACAGAGTTGTTGTGATGGGAGACTTCAATTTCCCAAACATCGACTGGAATATCCCAAGGGTAAGGGGTTTGGATGGGGAGGAGATTGTTAGGTGTGTTCAGGAGGGTTTCCTGACACAGCACGTGGACAAGCCTACAAGAGGAGAGGCTGTACTGGACCTGGTACTAGCTAATGAACCAGGACAGGTGATGGATCTCTTGGTAGGAGAGCATCTTGGGGATGGAGATCATAATTCTATCTCCTTCATCCTTGCGTTGGAAAAGGATAGCATCAGGCAGGCTAGGAAGGTGTTTGTCTGGAATAAGGGGAAATATGAAGACATCAGGCAGATGTTGGGGCGAATAAACTGGAAGGAGGGGTTCTTGGGGAAAAGCACAGAAGGAAGGTGGCAGATATTCAAGGAATGCTTGTCTGGAGCTTTGCACGACAACGTTCCAGTGAGACAAGGAGGTTTTGGTAGGACGCGGGAACTGTGGTGCACGAAGGCTGTGGTGAACATAGTCAGGAAGAAAAGAAAGGTGTATAAAAGGTTCAAAGAGCTAGGAGATGTTGGGATCTAGAGAAGTATAAGGCTTATAGAAGAGAGCTTAAAAAGGAAATTAGGAGAGCCAGAAGGGGTCATGAGAAGGCCTTGGCTGGTAGGATTAAGGAGAATCCCAAGGCCTTCTACAAATATGTGAAAAGTAAAAGGATGATAAGAGAAGGGATAGGACCTATAAAAGGTGAAGGGGGAAAAGTGTGTATGGAACTGGAAGAAATGGCAGAGGTGCTTAATGAGTACTTTGCCTCAGTATTCACGGTAGAAAGTGATCTGGGAGGATGCACTACAAGTTTGCGGCAGACTGAAAAGATTGAGTATGTAGATATTAAGGAAGCGGATGTGTTAGAACTTCTAAATGCTATCAAGATAGACAAGTCTCCGGGACCAGATGGGATGTACCCCAGGTTGTTGTGGGAGGTGAGGGATGTCATTGCAGAGCCCTTGGCAATGATCTTTGCGTCATCGATGGAGACGGGAGAGGTTCCGGAGGATTGGAGGATTGCGGATGTGGTCCCTATTTTCAAGAAAGGGAACAGGGATAGTCCTGGAAATTACCGACCGGTGAGTCTGACCTCAGTGGTTGGTAAGCTGATGGAGAGGCTTCTGAGAGACAAGATTTACGAGCATTTGGAGAAGTTTAGGTTGATTAGAAATAGTCAGCATGGTTTTGTAAAAGGCAGGTCGTGCCTTACAAGCTTAATTGAGTTCTTCGAAAATGTGACTGAACACATTGACGAAGGAAGAGCAGTGGACGTGGTGTACATGGACTTCAGCAAGGCATTTGACAAGGTCCCACATGCAAGACTTCTTGAGAAGGTGAGAGGCATGGGATCCAAGGGGCTTTGGCCTTGTGGATCCAGAACTGGCTTGCCTCAGGAGGCAGAGGTAGTTGTGGATGGGCCGTCTTCTGCATGGAGGTCAGTTACCAGTGGAGTGCCCCAGGGATCTGTTCTAGGACCCTTGCTGTTTGTCATTTTCATAAATGACCTGGATGAGGAAGTGGAGGGATGGGTGAGTAAGTTCGCCGATGACACGAAGGTCGGTGGTGTTGTGGATGGTCTGGAGGGATGTCAGAAGTTGCAGCATGACATCGACAGGATGCAAGACTGGGCGGAGAAGTGGCAGATGGACTTCAACGCGGATAAATGTGTTGTGGTCCATTTTGGCAGATCCAACGGGATGAATGAGTACACTATCAAAGGTAGGAGTCTTAGCTGTGTGGAAGAGCAGAGGGATCTTGGGGTCCGGGTCCATAAGACTCTCAAATCGGCCTCCCAGGTGGAGGATGTGGTTAAGAAAGCTTACGGTGTACTGGCCTTCATTCATCGAGGGATTGAGTT